>CANXYC012263478.1:0-15991 GCA_948193065.1 Aleurites moluccanus
CAGAGGAGTATCTTGATCTAAAATGGCTAATTGATTAAAAACCGGATACTGCTCTTCTAGAAATTCAATTATGTCTGATACACCACAATATTCATGGGCAATATTATTTTCTAAGGGAGCATTTCTATAAATAGAATCAATTCTAATTAATTCGTCTCTATGCTTAATTATTCCACAAACCCAAGAATATTCCCACTGTATCAAAGGATGCTCTATTCTTTCTGAAATCGAAAAGTGTTTTATATTGTTATATACTCTTCCAGGGATTAAGGAATTTCCTCTAAAAATTTCATTCATAAACTAGCAAATTAACTAAATTTTGGACCTATATGAATAGTATTTTGAAAACCAGGGACCAAAATATAATTAAATGTTAGTTTATTTCTAGAAAATGACTTTTATGTTTTGAAAAATAAAGTTCAGGGACTTTATCGTTACAAATTAAAGTTAAAAGACCATAAATTTCTGGAAAATGACTTTTATGTTTTGAAAAATAAAATTCAGGGACTTTATCGTTACAAATTAAAGTTAAAAGACCATAAAGTGCGTTAGTCACAAGTTGAAGGACTATGAGTGAAACTATCCCAAACAAGCTCTACAGCTCTAAGTTAATATTTTCATGGATTTACCTTCAATTGATGTGTATTTGGTTTGATTGAGTGAGTAAAATTAATCAAAATTTCACTAATTCACTCATGCTATAGTTTTAATGAGTTTTTGTAGGAATTGCAAGGATTTAATAAAGAATTAGATAAAAAAAAGTGGCTAAATGAAAGAGCACTAGGATGTACAGGAGGAAACACACAAGCTAGTGCAAAAAATTCACCTCTGGAGTCTGCACCATAAAAGGAAGAAGCACGAGCCACTACAAAAGTGTTAAGAATATATGGGAAAATAATCTCATATTGATTAAATACAAACATATCAAGTGATTAATATGAAAATAAACTTCTCAATTTTAACAAGCTAGCTTTTTTTGTTGATTCCCACAAATCTATATTGAAAACTTAATATGGTATCAGAGTCTAATCGATCCTTATATCACCTCTTATAATATCAATAAATCAGAGTGAGTTTAATTTTATTTCTTGACCCGACATGGATTTATTTTTGAGGTTTCAAATTTGTTTATTCGTCTGATATGAATTATCTTCAAACTTTCAATTCTTTCGTCTAGTATGAGTATTTCTCATATTTTAATTTTATATTAGGCCAATACATATAAAAAATTTATAAGTGTCAATTGAGCTTATAAAAAAATTTATAAGTGTCAATTAAATTTATTATAAATTTGTAACTTGTCATTTAAGGAGTATATGAGAAAGAGTATATGAGAAAAGAGTTTCACATTGATTAAATACAAATATATTATATTATCAATATAAAAATAAACTTTTCAATCTTAACAAGTTAATTTTTAAGATTAATTTTTCCACGTGTATATTGAAAACTATGATTCTAGTGTAGTTTCATTCCTTCTAATTCCAATTCAGAAAGAGCACGAACCTGTGGAAGCCCATAACCCACGAGGTCCTACATTTCATTTTGCCTCTGCCTCTAATTTCTCGAATTGAAGAAAGCCAAGTAAGAGATTTTCAAACGTCACGAGGTCGTGAGTTCAAGAGTGCACAGTTGAATTTTGTAATGAAATGGAGATTTCAGAGTCGAAAAGAAGAGATCTCTTCTATGATTTTGGGGGACGTATTTGGAAAAACCAGATAAGACATTTTTCAGATCCATTCTTTTAGATTTTTTTTTTACTTGGAGAGACTGGATAGATTTTGGAAGAGGTTTACAAAATTGGGAATTAAGGAAGATAATTACCAACCTTGGATCTCAATCTTATAGTTTCTTATTGAGTTTATTTCTAAATCTATTTCAATTGAAGGTATAATGGAAATATTTATAAAAATATTGTGCATATCAATCAGTGAATCCAGCCTCAAACAGATTCTGCAACTCGACTTCTCAACTATCTTTTCCTTCAAGACAACATAATTTCAACTTGGGCCTTCATAAAAGTTGTAGATATGCCCCTTTTAATGCACTCTGTACGAAAATGTATTCAACTCCATATAGTATTAGGACTGCACTTTAGTATTCTGCTCTGATTTTGGAACAATGTTTGGAGACACAAACAAATTTGGATTCGGACGAATAAACCCATCCTTGAAAGCTTAAGATGTCTACTTTAAACCATCAAAAGATCTATTTTCCATTTTGGATCTCTAAGTCAATGAGAAAACTGAAATAAGAAGAAAAAAAAAATGCTGGAAATTTCTATCTTTTAGCAAACATTTTCAGAACTTCACAAATTAGCACAAAATATATTTTAATCAATTTAATTAGGTGTATAACATATTAATCAATACCATTAGACCTGTTTAACTATTTGAAATTAACAATAATAAATAATCAATAAATCTTTCATAAGAAGAAAAAACAAATTTTTATTTCTTTTCTATAATGTGATAGTGATATATTAATGAGTTCTGAGTTTTTAAATGGAGGTTTTTTTTGTTAAGCTACAAATAGTAACCTATTTCAATAAAATTTATTATTAACAAAATATATTATTTAACAATAAAATTTTAATTTAGTAATTGAATTGCCAAACACTCCCATAAATTTAAAAAGTTTCATAAACACGGATTTATGATAAATAGTAATAGGTAGAATGATAAAAAAAAAAAAAAAAAGAAGCTAGCCTAAAAGTTCAATCGACACCGTTTTGTAAATAGACCTTAGCAGATAAAAAAAATTAAAGTTTGTATACAACTCAACAAAAGTGAAAAGACTAAAATGATGTTTGATAATTAAAAGTTGAATATCTTCTAATGGGTAAGTGATCTGAATAGTTTAGAAATCTGAATAATTTAGATCTAAATGCAACTTAATCATTCAGACAATAGTGTAAGTCTAACCCATTAAAAATTATTAAAAAATTATAATATTTTTATCAAACAATTATAATTTCTTATCGATCAAGATGTTTCATTAAAAGGTTGTTAAAAGCTAATTGAACACAACCTAAGAATGACATGATTTTAGCAAAAAACACAAAGGATGGCAAGCATATGAGAACAAAAAGATTAAAAAGGACAGGAAAAAAAACTAAGTAAAATTTAGATGATAAAAATGTAAAAACAAGCATCCAAAATCAATTTGAAGGTACTGTTCATAAGAACAGTGACATTCATTTCAGCTTTAATGTATTTATATAGATGAGTTTATGTATTTGTTAGATGTTTTTATTTTAATAACTACATTAATTATTTGATCAAATTAAAAATGTTTATAAATATATTTTATAAAAATTGAGAAGCATATAACCAAAATAGGGAACTAATTCAACTAGAATAGATGAATTATACCTACAGTACTCAATATCAAGTTTGACCTTTTAATGTGGTATAAGGCTATAAGCTAGGCCTAATAATTCATTATCTAATTGAATACATAAAATTTTTTATATTTTTAAATATTTTTTATATTATATAAATATTTAAATGATACTTTATTAATTCCTTAAACTCCGCCTCAAATCAAATTAATTTATCTTTAATTTGAAATTTATAAATAAATTTCATAAAATTTCAATAATAATCAATGGAGTTTAATCAAATGTGAAAATAATCTGAGTCTATGGATAAACAATCATTTTAAATTTAGATTTGAGTTTTAAATATAAAATTATAAAAAAATAGTGAGATTACAAATTTTAAATGTTCATACATTTCAAATGACTAGTTATCAGAATGAAGCATAATTGAATTCAGTTTGAGCAATGCATTATATAAAATCAACTCGACTTTATTACACAGATTATTTTATTAAAAGTGAGCATTCACACATTAATATAATCAAAATAGCTCAAACTAGAGCCTGTTGGTCAAGCCTTGTACACTTTTCTGTTGATTTCAAACTTATAGGACAATAAGTATGATGCAAGATATGAAGCTAAATCTATAATCTAAGTTGGTATTTCTAATAAAACATGAAATATGTATTTTGCAACCCTTTTCAGAACCCAACCTTCAATTTATTTCTTTATTTTTCAAATGTTTGCAAATGAAAAAACACAAAAAAGGAAATAAAAAGTTAACCATTTCATGAACATTTCCATCTTTATTGGCTTCTGCAGTAGTTGGTCTATCAGAATCTGTGACCTCCTGGACATTTATTAGGAAGAGGGACTCCACATAATGATGGATTACCAACAAAAACTGATGGATCATTGAATTTTTGGAGCCCTTCAGGAATTTTTCCTTCCAAGTTGTTGTATGATACGTTTAACTGCACCAAGGAATTCAGAGTTGCCAAGCTTTGAGGGATCGGCCCAGAAAGATGGTTGTGTGACAGATCAAGTGATTCCAAGTCCTGAAGATCTTCAATCTTCTCAGTTATCTTTCCACTTAGATGATTTCTTGACAGATTCAAGACACGCAATGCGCGAAGGTTTATTAACTCATCGGGAATTCCTCCAGTTAGATTATTTCCAGATAGATCAATACCATTGACAGCTGCAGAAATGCTGCTATACTCAAAAGTTTTTCCTTTCAATGCAACCAATAGTAGTTGCAGGAATGCCTGGCTGTTTTTACCATTGATCATGCCAGTCAGGTTGCCAATGCATTTTGGAATAGCCCCTGAAAATTTGTTCTCTGAAAGGTCTAAGATGTGAAGATTTTTAGGATTACATAATTGTTGTGGGATTGGTCCACTGAAAGAGTTTGAGCTAAGCTGTAACATGAATAAGGAAGCAAACTTTTCTCCAATCCATGAAGGTAGGCTCCCTGAAAGCTTATTTTTTTGTAGATCGATGCTTGTTAGTCCCGAGCAATTTTGCAAAGAAGAAGGAATCTCTCCAGAAAGATTATTGTTACTCAACAGCAGAACACTTAGGGAAGATAAGAAACCAAATGAACTTGGGATGCTACCTGTTAAACTATTGTTTGACACATCAATAGCCCAAAACATTGACTGATGAGACCAACAATTGGGAAGCTTCCCTGAAAGCTGATTGCTCCTAAGGGAAATAACTTGCAGGCCTTTTATATCACAAAATGATGATGGAATTGTACCAGTAAGATAGTTCGAAGAAAGATGCAGCTTTTCCAACCTTGGCACGAGGCCACCAATATTTTCAGGTATAGAACCTGAAAATAAGTTGTCCTGAAGATATATTTCGGATGCATTAGTAGACCAAAGTGGGAAAGGACCCTCAAAGCGATTAGAACTCAAATCAATATGCCTTAAATTTGGAGATTGCAATTGATTTGGGAACTTTCCCTTGATTTGGTTATTTGATAGAACCAACCAAGTGATTTGAGAAGATAGTTTCAAAAACCATTCTATTGGTATGGTGTCTGTGATTCCAACATTTCTTAGTGTGACAGAGGTAAGTTCATGTTGGACTTGAAGCCACACAGGAAAGAAAGAGCCTACTAGGCAGTTCTCAAGCTGGATGGATTTGAGCCTGAAAGGTGGAACCCATTTCTGTGACACATTGAAGACCAAGGACCTAGCAGGGTCTGTTACAAGGCGAATATCTTCTAGACTTCTAAGATTCATCAAGTGGGTTTCTGTCAAAATTCCTTCCCATGAATTTGCAAGGAGGTTTACATCCACTAAATCTGAGAGTTGGCCAAAACTGTCAGGAATTGTCCCATTCATGTTATTATAGGAGAGGTCCAATTCCTTTAAGGATGATAACTTTCCTATAGATTTTGGAATGGAACCCCAAAAAGAGTTTCCAGAAAGTTCAAGTTTTTGCAAATTCTTAAGCGCTCCTAATGATTCTGGCAGTTCCCCTGAGAGTGAATTAGAACTTAAATCCAATAACACTAGGCTGTTGTTTGGATTTTCCTCCAAACCACCAAAAAACTCGTTAACTTCACCAGTTAAACTATTAGCAGAAAGATCTAAGAACTTTAGCTTACTGAAATTTCCAAAAAATCTAGGAATTTGACCTCCAAAATCCAAATTATTGGATAAATCCAGGACTTCAAGAGATTTTAGCCTAGCAAAATCACTAGGAATGGGACCATTAAGAAAGTTCCACACAAGATGAAGTCTTGTAAGGCTAGTAAGATTGAACAACCATTGGGGAATTGCAGAATTGAAAGAGTTGTCTGATAAATCAAGAACTAAAAGAGAGGTGAAATTAATGGAAGGAAGTGACTGTGGAAGACCTTGAAGTTGACAGTAATGCAAGTTTAACTCTACCAATGAAGGAAGCATATTAATAGATTCCAGCCAATGTGCTCCTACACCATTGAGTTTAACATATCCCATGTTAAGGTACTTCAAGGAAGAAAGACCTGCAAGCCAATGCAGATTATCTGCTTGCAGCTTCCATGAGGAGCCTGTGTTGCTATATGAATCTGCATAGAGGTCAAGATAGCACAAACTCGACAGGTTTCCTAGTTGAGGTGGGATGTCTCCAGCAAATGATGAGAAAGAGAGGTTAAGATACCTCAAATCTTTGAACTCACCAAAGAACTCAGGAATTTGAGCACCTCTAAAATTATTAAAGCTCATATCTAAATAGCTCAAATATTGTAAATGAAGTAAAGGAGGACTAATCTTACCACCCAAACAAGAACTCTCATAAGCTGCTTGATCACCAACTCCACCATTGATTAATGGGTAAGGATTTCGAAGGTTGAGCTCGAAGATATGACCACTATCATTGTTGCATTTGATTCCATTCCATTTGCAGCAATCTTCACCCACCCAAGAGGAAAGCCTACCAGAAGGATCAGTAAGGCCTTGTTTGAAGACAAGAAGTGCTTTTCTCTCTGTTTCTATGCATTTAACATTGAGATTCCCATCACCCAAACAGAGTTTAATAATCTCTAGATGTGCAGAGAAACAAATAATGAGTAGAAAATGAAATAAGAGACGAGTAATTGAATTGAAGGAACTATTGTCATCCATATTGCAAGAATAGTTTTGCAGCAAAAACAAAATATGCCAACTGAATTTATATTGGACTATAAATGCATATAATGGGCACTAGTGGAAATGTCCATGTTTCAATTTATGTGTGAAAAATTCTAAAATATTAAAAATGGAAAGATGGTGTTAGCTGACTGTGCTTTGTCCATTACTATGGTGGTACACCCACTTGCCACTTGCCTAGAATGCTGAGAAGTCACCATGTCTTATCGGCTAAATTTGCCATATTCAACTCGTGGGTTTTACATGCGCTATTTGTCAGACCAATCAGAGGCCTTTTTTACTTCTAAGTTAGCAATTGTATGTTATAATTAATTAGAAAATGCGGAGATTCAATACTCATAATTGGAACTTAGTGCACCCCATTTTTGAACAATAAATATCCATTGACCTATAGTTTAACAGTAAATATACATATATAGTCTAAATAATAGATTAAGTTTAAATTTCCTTTTTCCAATATTTAAAAAAAAAAAATATACACCAAGATATAATTTAAAATATGTATATATGTATATATATTCCTCTAGGTAATAAATCTAGAATTGATTTGTACAATGTTTCTAAAAAAAAAAACGCTATCCTTAATAATTTTGACTCTATGGAAGCATTTACAATGTTGACAAGAAAATGTTGTTCCTATTCATAGCTAGAAAATTATTAGAGACATGCTTGTGTGAGAGGGAAAACTAGAATAAAATGGTCCTAGCAGCTAATTTTTGCAGATAATTTAAGTCCTTTCAGGTTGCTAAATGCAGCTCCATTTTGCCAGAGTGTTATGAGTTGATGTGTAGGATCTTGTTCCTGATTTTAAACCAGGAGGCGGGTGATTTAAGAGAAGCGTATTTTTCTCGCTTTTTCCTATTGTGAAAAGGAAACTAAAAGCAAACGGATATTTAGCTGGTTTAATTTGAGGAAAACCAAGACGTCCAAGAGTTAGACAAGCTAACACAACACTTCATTGATAGCCACAATTATACATAAAAAGGTTAACAAACAAAGCTAAAAAATCAACTGGTAAATCCCAACTAAATAACTAGATAAAAGATATGATAGAATCCTTAAGAGATTAGGTGACCAGGTTTTAGTGTTCGAAGAGATATGAAAAAATGAAAAGAAAAACAGAAGACATGCTGATGTAGATCTTCAAGCTCTGAAGTTTATGGGTCAGTTTGATTGTACAAAAAGATCAAAATCAAAGAAGTGGGTCACTAGAGGTGTTTAGTTTTGGACTTGATATGGGGTCTAATCCAATGAGAACCGGGACAACGAATCCAATAAATCACTTTTGACGATGACTGACAGTATATTTTGATCAAATTTCTTCATCTAGACCTCCGTTTTGACAATTTATGATTTTTTATTCATTTTTTGTAACTTTTATTTCCTTATTTGATTTTAACAGGAAATCTATTTTAGAGCGTTTTTTAATGTATTGTCTTTGTAATATTTTAATTTCTCATTTATGTAAATTTGGTGATTTATTTTCTTTTTGGAATAAATTACCACATTAGACAATTAGGATTTTCTAGAGATTATTTTCTATAAGCAGTCATATAAACCTTAGGGTTGATGAAATTTTTTATTGAATTAAAATAATATTTCTGTGTAAAAGTTGTTTTTTCTAATTTTCGGTATTCTTTTAAATCAAGAAATTTTGATACTTATTAATCTAGTATTCATTTAAAATCAATAGACTCTTATAAGGTTTCCGCTACGTCACATGCTCAAATATATCTGTAAATTATATTCTCTCTTCCATACTTTTATGAATTATAGCAGCACATATATATAGAGATACCAAAAAATTCAGTCAATACTTCACTTAATTTAAGGAACTTGTCCCCTATGTTAAAGCTTGAAGTAAGCTCCATCACTAATTCATTCGACATTCAAACATTCTACAGTATTTCATACAATTTTATATTCATAAGTACAAAAGAATTAGACTAAACTAACAACACTTAGTATATGTAACATTTCATATTGTGGTACAATAGACAATAAGAAAATAATGAATCATAGTGATATAATAATGTTAATTAAAGAATAGGCTAAAAATAGTTATTGAGATATACAGAGAAAATTTAATAATAATTATTACAGAAGAATTTTAAAGATGATAACCGACAAAATTATCGGTAAACAATTTTTAAATATTGTGAAGAAAGTTTTTACAAAAATTAATTGAGGATATTTAGAATTAAGATTCTAAAATATTTAGGAAAAATAATTTGAGGTTCAATATGAAATTAGAGAGACAAATGGATAGTAAAGAGATGGAAATGATAAGAAAATCCGACTTTTGGAAGAATTTGTAGGTAGATGATTTTTAATTAATTTTCGACAATAATTTGTGCAAATTTTTTTTACATGAGTTAATTTTGATGGATTTTGGATTAATTAAAAATAAATTGAAGTATATATGATATTTAAGGTGAGTGAAAATTAATACAAAATAAGAGAGGAATTAAGAGACGTGAATTATCGATTTTTGGAGTTTTGCCGAAACGGGTTCCGTATAAAAGTTTTGTAACTACATAGGTTGAATGATTAAGTTGAATTGAGATACTAAGGATAATATAAGAGTCCATAGGACTTGAATGTCAATAATTTAAGGACTTAATTGAAAAGAATTAAAAAGAATTGTAGTAGCAATTATAATTAAGAAAAATTGTGGGCAAAATGTGCAATTATCAAAAGTTGTGGGACCCACAATAAAATATTATTTTTTTAGCATAAAAAATTATGGAGAATACCTCCAAGAGTGGCTGGCCAAGTGTGTGGAAGGAAGAAAATTTAAATAAAATTTTTATGTTAATTGGATAAGAAATGGACAAGTATATAATACTTAGAATTTTCTACACAATTCTTATTTTTTTTGACTTTGGTGTATAAAAGAGAAGAAGTGGCTGTCATATTCAGGAGTTTTGACTGAACCATTTGAGAAAAAACAACCAAAAATACTCTTTCCTCTCTTCCAAAGAAACCAATCAAGTTAGATAAGAATTTGATGAGAGAAAGAAGAGTGAAGAAGGAAAGTTGAAGAAAAGTAAGTCAAATTATTTTGGGAAAGAAAAAGAGAAGGAAAAGAATCATCCAAGTGCAATGTGATAATTCTAAACTTATCATTTTAATTATATTTAAGAGTTCTATGGTTTGATTTGATACATAATTAAGCTAATTGAGCTAAAAGGGTAAAGAATGGACTAGGGTTTAAAGGGGATTCTGAATCTGTGTTAAGGAAGTAGATTATAATTTAAATTATGAATTTTTAACGTATTAATTTGAGGTTGGTCAAAAAATTAAAATTGTATATAAATATGTTAATTTAATTTTAGCAAAAGAAATTGATGAAATTCGAAGTGAGGAAAGAGTTATTAGGCAAAAATCGTGACTCACTTAGAATCAGGGTTTTAGAAAATTTGCTACCATTTTTTTATTGTGCAGAACGTTATAGGTAGAATTAGAAGAAGTGTTCAACATTAAAAGTGTTCATTTATGTCTTATCTATAATTTTGTAAAAGGGTTTTTAAATAGGACTTATGTTTTAAGAGATATTAAACTATAAGTATAATCTACCCTAATTGACTGATAAATAGAATATAGGCTATAAATTTTTATTGATATGAGGACCTTAAATTCTGAATTAAAGAAAGTGTTAAACATTAAATATGTTCATTTATATGTTAAATATATGTCTGTAAAATTATTTTGCAATTTTTGAAGCATGGATTGAGTTATAGATAGAGGAACATGGTCTGTTCGGATAAGGATTTCAGGACAGTAGTTTAACTTTGAAAATTCACTAATAATTTTACAGTGATCCAAATATTCTGAAATTTGGATATGTTATCATTTTATATGTATATTTTCAATAGGAAAAATAATTAAAGTAATTAGTTAAGTATATATTGAGTTATTAGTAAAAGAATAGAATCTGTCAAGTCAAAGTTACAGGGCAGAATGCAGGCAGCAAGGCTAGTTATGAGGCTAAGTTTAAATTAACACTATAAATTCTGTAGTAATGAAAATAAAGTAAATTTTGGATATGTTAAAGATAAATATGTCTAATTTAAATAGGAATAAGAATTGAAATATTTGGATAAGTATAGGAAGAGATATGGATTAAGGAGCACAGGCTGCCAATATGGAATGTTACACAGAAAAACCTTAGTGATTTGGGAAATTTAGAAATTTCTTAATTATAAGTGTAATTAATGTAGTTTTATGTTAAATAGTATCTAAATTGAAATTAATTGAATATGTAGAGTTAAGAGTGAATAAATAACATAAGCATTAGATTAAGAAATAAAAGAGTGAAAAGTGTACTAGTGGAAAATGTCAGTAAGATGAGTAATATACATACTATTTTGCTTGACATTGTTTTCAAATTAAATTATTGAAATTGCCATAAAATTTCATTGTTGGCCAAAAACACCAACTATATGATCCATAATTAATTTCATGCCCTTTTATAATCCCAAATGATTCATTTTAAATGAATTTGTATGATTGGCTTAATGCTTCATGTATTGAACCCTTGAAAGTGCTTAAGTTTATTTTTGATACCTAATAATTAAGCACTATATGTATGGCATTAATGAAATGACAGAAGTCTTAATGACATTGTGCACAGTGGTTTAATGATCCTAACTAGGAGGGGGTTAAGGTTATAGCCATATGGTCTGATCAACCGTATGAGTAAATAGCATGCTACCAGATTGTAGCCTCTGCTTAAATGATCAATAATGATTCTGTCATTTTATGATATGATATGCTATGAATTTTTAATGCTAATGTGAAACCGATTCCATATGTTAAATGACTTTAATTTTATGAATCTTTAATTGATTAATGAACCCATTATTGTTGTATATTTTATGTCATCATTATATTTCTTGTGAGCCATGCCCTCACCTAGCTTTATAAGTATATGTGTATTACTCATTGAGTATTATTATACTCACCTCATAATTATTTATTATTTTTCAGGAACAAAGTTGTAGTGGTGATTGTTTACCAAGTCATCCCTTTCTTCGGCTTGGGACGTCAAAAACTCCAATATAATTATTTGTTTTGAGGAATCATATTTATATACTCTTAAAACTCTTTGGTATGTTGGGTTGGTAGTTGTGAGTATATATGAATGTTTTATTATTACAAATGAAATGAAATACAAATGATGTGAATAAGTTAATGAAGTAAAGATTATAGAAGTGTTATGAATGTTAAAATATAATTTTTGACTTGGTATGCATATATAGAAGTGTTTTATATATGACTGTGAGAATTGTGGAGTTGAGGTTATAAGGATGGTAAAAATATTGGGAGTATAGTTTCTATGCAGGTGGTGTAATATGACAACAATATTATGGGATTAGATTAAAAATACAATGGAAACTCTGACAAAATTTCTGTAAAAGTAATAATTTTCAATTAGAATTTGAATATTAAAGAATGATTTCAAGTATGAATGATTGTAATTGGCATGTTACTGGGATCTACAAGTATCTGGTGACCTTAAGTTTACCCGTGTCCTAGAACCATCGCATTCCAAAACTGGGCCGTGACAGTATCACAGTAGAAACAAAGTATTATCATCACTCTTCCTTTATGCAAGTGCTGTTAAGGACTCCAAGTCTTTGCCTTAGCAACTCAAATCTTTTTTTTTTTTTTTTTTTTTTGCACATCTTTTAGTAAAGATGTATGCAAGATGGTCTTTTACCAAGAAAAAAAATTCCTCCTTGATAGCAGCTCTACTCTATAAAAACATTCATGATTCTTCAAGTTTTTAAACAAATGGATGATCATGATCCTTAAAATTTTCATTTTATAGACATGAAAGTCATTCAAATTTTCATTTTATAGACATGAAAGTCCTTCAGCTTTTCATTTATAGACGTGAAGATCTCAATGAAAATTTTTCTTGTAGTTTGAAGACATGCCGGTCTTTTTTAGGATTATGAAAAAACTTGAAACATGAAAAAACTGATTTTTGACAAGAACAAAAAAATTTCTTAAATAATTTATACAGGAAAAGAAAATATTTTCTTCAAGCTTCTATCAAATTTTCAGTTTAAAGATTTGAATATCTTCATAAAATTTTCAGTTTTAAGACAAATATTTTTATGAAAATTTGAAGAGAAAATATTTTATTGGCTTTTGAAAACACAACACATTTGCTAATTAATACCTTTTAATCATAGCCAAGTTGAGAGGAGTAGCAGACATGATGACTTAAAAAGATTTTGAATTTATGGACTTGAAGATCCTTTAAAAGTTTTTGCTTTCAAAAATCAAAAATATGTTTCTTGCCCTTGAAAGGGTAGAACTTTCACAAAAAACATGATGTGGAGGAAGCTAGTTTTGAGTTTCTAAATCGTTTGAATAGACAAAAATCCAAACGGAAACTAAAATAATTTTATTTTTATCGATAGACCAATAACATATCCTAATTTTTTATTCATGATGAGTTACGGGGTCCATAATATATAAATAAATATTAATTTCGAAGCTTGAAATTGAAATGATTTGTTTCAACCCCAAAATCTATCATTTAGGATCTCAACAGACCACTTTTAGTTTTGTACTTTATTTTTTGATTTTTATAATCTATCTTTTCGACTTTCCCCTTCAAGTTTAGGGTTTGGAATTATATTTAAGCCTCACTTTCGGTTGTTTAGAGACATACTTGAATTAATAAAATTTTAAAAATCCTAAAAACCTTTGTATTTTCTTTTGAACGCTTATTACACTACGTCAAAACACAAACTTGATAAAGTCATGTTTTATCTTGAACCAAAAACATGGAACATTTTATCAAGAACATAAAGAAAGAGAGACAACTAATTAAGAACTAAAAACAAAAAAGAAAAAAAAATATAATTTGGAGCAATTTCTTTTTTCTTTTTCTTTTTCATTTTCTTCTATATAGGCCCCTCAAAGATTAGTATGCTCTTACACCACTTATTAGAAGAGATGGGAAAATGAAAGGAAAAACAGAGGAGAGTGTCACAACCTTAATGATCTTGGTTCTAGGAAAAGGTAACCAAGTCATTATCATCAAGCAAATTGGCTAATCAAGAGGATGGTGTCACAACCTTATGATTGTCATAGCATATCACAGCTGGTGACTTAAGCATAGCCTTCATCCATTTATTAGTTTGTTAGTCTGTTGTTAATTGCTAGTGTGGGTTATTAGTAGCCTAGTTAAATATGGGAAGGCATGATTGTAATGAACTAAGCAAGATTTGATAATTCAATACTACTCTTTGTCATCTTTTCTCTATGAACTCTCTTCTCTCTTCTCTACTCCTGCATTCTTTTTCTCTGTCTCTTAGTTTCAAGCTATTGCTCCCATGGTTATGACTACAAGTCATAACAACTTGGTATCATAGTAGTAAAGCTCCTGAGGATCAACTCTTTTATTCTTTTCCTTATTCTCTCCTCTATGTTTCTCTTGCTTCTCCATTTCATCTTCTTCTTCGTCTTCTTTCTCTAATTTATTTCATCTTGCCCTAATCCTCTTTCCCATCTCTTCTTTCTCTAATTCTTTTCTATTCCTATTATAATTCTCTTTTCTCTTCTTCTTTACTCTTCTATTCCTTTCTACTATATATTTTTTTTCTTGTCACAGTAATATTTGAGTTGCAATTAATTGATTTCTCTCAAAATTCCCAAACTCTTTACCTAAAAATATCACAAAAACAAACTCAAAAATCATGGTAGATGAGTATTTCATAGATGAATTGGAAGAACAAGTTCAAATTCTTAACATACAAATTCAAAAATTCAAGGATTCGGTTACGAAAATCAAACACCAATTCTTCATTCAACAAATTACTAACTTGGAAAAGAAATTTGCTATCAAAGAGAGCCAATGGGTTGTTTTGAATAATATTTTTGAGAAAGAGCTGCAATGGTTGGACTTAAGAGAGAAAATATTGGATGAAAACGGATGGAAGTTTATTGTCAAGCTACTGGGTAAGTTGGAGAAATCATTTCAACAACTTAGTAGGAATGGGAGCTGCAAATTTTAGAAAACAAACCAAAATTGGAAAAACAACTACAATAGGAATTGAAGCTCGCAATTCTAGATTACAAACAACAATTGATTCAATTGACGAATTCAACAAAGTTTATGGAAAAACATTATTTCTTTTATTCAAGCAATAAAAATGAATTGGGTAAACAAATTCAAGAAGCCAAGGTGCTTGCTTGTTGTTGTTTTTTTAAAGTTGAAAAATTGCAACTAGTCAAATCTACTTTATTGATGATCAAAAATCCATATTTATACAGCTTATTGAAAATAGAAATAGCACAAATAGTGCAACAGAAAATAAAAAATTGTGCAGCAAAATCTAGTACAATTAATTTTAAAAAAAATAAGAAAATATCAAGCCTAAAAATCCTCATTAGCAGATCCTTGACAGCCACATTCAACACTCCTCCTTGGCTCTGGAGCTGTAAATTAAAAAAGATCCTCCTCCATAATTTCTGCTTTTGCTATTTGTATAGCTTGTGTAGGTGAATTATTTTGATTATCTTTGAACTTGCAAACTTTTGTAACATGCCCTGTTTGTTTGTAATTTTCACATAATGCATCGGGTCTCCACCAACAGTATTTCTCCAGATGTGTTTTCTTTTTGCAGTACTTGCAAGGAGGATAGTTAACTTTTTCCCTTTTATTTTGTGTATAATAAGCACATTCAATGACAATTTTATCTTGCCGAAAGGATCTTCTCTGCTCTTGTGCTTGAAGAGTACTCATTAATTCTGTAAGATAAATATTAGAGAGATCTTTAGATTCTTCAAGGGAAGAGATTTTGGACTCAAATCTCTTTGGAATTGTGACAAGAACTTTTTCAACTATTCTTTTATCTGGAAAATCTTCACCAAGCAATCTAATTCTGTTAACAATCAAAGAAATTTTGTTAGAATACTCGGTGATAGTTTCATTTTCTTGCATGCTAAGAGTTTCAAAATCCCTTTTTAAATTTAAAATTTGCATTTGTTTGATTCGATC
>CANXYC012264017.1:0-30535 GCA_948193065.1 Aleurites moluccanus
ATATATATATATATATATATATATATATATATATATATATATATATATATATATATATATAACAGAAAAAAAAAATCATCGTTCTATTTTGCTGCATCGTCCAAACCCAGAAATAGTAGTGGTCAAATCCTTTCCTTCAAACTAACAGATTATCAAAAGCCATAAATCATCTTCTTCGTCCATGCTCAGAAGCCATAAATCTTCCAAAGCTAACAGATCTATTTGAGCTCAAATTCTTTGTTACTGCATCTGACAACCCATCTTCATCAAACTATCAAAATCAAATCCATTAATTCCTTTTCTGTAGCAATTAACTATGGAGGAATTCAAAAAGTACATCGGCCATTCTACTATTGTTAAAGAGCTAATGAGAAGAGAACACATCATACCCTCCTCTCTCAAAAACCCAACTCTTCTATTCGTATCAAACCCATTAATTTGTAACCGTACAAACCTCTTTGACTTACCTAAAATTATATACCCTTTAGTAATTATAGATCTGAAATACTAGTAAAAGAAGCAGCAAATCACACAAATTGTAACAAAAAAGAACCCCAAAACCCCTTGTAGATGGCTCAAAAAGTCTGCAACAATTAAATTTCTTAAAAAAATTCAAAGAATTATGGGGTTTCATAGTCCTTGTGGGATGGGTTCTTCGACATTTGACATAAAGAGAGAATTTTAGAATTTGAGTATTGTTCTTGTGGCGTTGGTGATCTATATCAGAAGAAGAAATAAAAAAGAGAGTGGTAAGAGAAATGTAGTGCAAATAAATATTTACTTCTGAGATTTAAACAAGAACTTGATTACCTACGTGAGATTTCACCTCAGCAGAGTAGATAGCGAGAGGAAAAGGAAGGGAGGCGAGGCGATCAGAGTCAACAATAGAAGAAAAAGGAGAAAAAAGAGTATGAATCGGAAGGGAGAAAAGAAGAAAGGGAGAGGATGAGTTTAGAGTTTGGAAATCTTAGAAGCAATGGTGGTCGTGGTGGTAATAGAGATGGCAGCGATGACAGTAGGGTGGGTAGAGGCGGATCTGAGATCTGAAGATGGATTGCTTCTCTCCATCTTTATTTATTTTTATTATATGTAAAAATAAATAAATAAAATTCATGTGGCATCTAAGTTGGCATGAATTAATAGTAAAAAATATTGACTTGTAAGTCACATAGACATTTTGGCATGATTATCACTGGAAAACGGTAAAAAGGATTATCGATGCGATTAAATCAGTATTCAAGGATTTTTGTGCAATAAATTAAAATTTAGGGACAATAATAAATTAAAGGTTAAATTCAGGGATAACGTATGTAATTTAACCGCTTGAAATTAAATATTAGTATTGCATGATAAATAAAATTATTTGATATACTGATATTTTAGATTTAAATATATTATTTTTCCACGCATTATGACACACACTTAGATAAAAAAAATTATTGTGCTGGCGATGTTCATAAAGTGTCCTTTATTACTATAATGAGATCTTTCCATTCTAAATGCACATTCAGCGGGGATAGCTCAGTTGGGAGAGCGTCAGACTGAAGATCTGAAGGTCGCGTGTTCGATCCACGCTCACCGCAGTTAAAAATTTAATTTTTGACTTTTCTTCTAATAATATAATTGTTAATTGTTATTCGCTCACCTGCCAAATCAAATTCAAACGTAAAATTTAAATATTTTTAATTTATCGATTTTAAATTAATTTTTTTATAAATTATTATTATTTTATTATAAATTTTTAAAAAAATATAAATAAAATATTTATAATAATTTTTTTTAAAAATAATTTAATATTATACAATCTAAAATTTATATATTTCATTAATTAACATACTCAATTTTTTTTTCAAAAATTAGATATTTTTTATTTATTTTTAGTTAATTTTTATGAATAATATTTTTAAATTAATATTAGATTAAAAAATATGTGATTATATATAAAATAAAATAAAATATATTTAATTATAATAATAATAATAAATAATATATATATATATATATATATATATATATATATATATATATATATATAATTTCAATTGGATTCAATTTGAAAAGTGTACTTCCATTTTGGTATTTATAAGTTGTTTTGAATCTTTTCTAATCTCTATATATAGATTTTTATATATATATATACTAAATTTTATTTTAGGTATGTATTGTTATGGCACACTTATATAAAATTTATGTTTTAATGTGTAATATATTAATATAATTTAATATAATTAATTAACAAATACAATGAAAAATGAAAAAATAAATGGTAAAATCAAGAGAGCAGAGAATGGAGTTCTTGCAAAAATAAGGATGAAAAATATTTTGATATCATTATATGATAATGTTATTTTAAGAATAAATATTCATATTTAAATTTTATCTCAAATACTATAAAAAAATTAAGAAGGAGAAAGACGAAATATCAATTTGTTAACGGAAACAATAGTTCTCTTTACATTATACATTACCCTTTGTCCTACAAAAGCCAAGAACATCACTTAAAGGAGCTTCCTTGCCATTATTTCTTGTTTCTTTAGGTGTAAAATCACTCTCCTCTAGAGAACAACGGCATGTTCATGTTTGTGGGTTGCAAATAAAGGGTGAATTAAGATTTGAAGCCTTAAATTGAGACAAGCTGCCTCACATTGATGGGAAAAGTGTATTGTGATGGACCATCAAAAAGAGTATCCACAAGGATATGAGCAGCTGCCTGTGTTGGATGAAATAAATCCCAAAAAACATGATTTGTTCTATTTGAGCAGTAAGTGGCAATTGGTAAACATGGGACCTTTGCTTTTAATGTCCCGAGTCCACAACAAGCTGCTTTCACCTCTGTAAACCCTGAAATCACAATTAATACACCAATTTGCTTAGTTATTTGTTGGAAATGTTTGAAAAGTTAATTTTTTTTTTTTTATTTATAAATTTAATTTCGATTAAAGTTTAAACTCCATAATCTTTTAGTTTTGAATGCAATTTCAATATTATCAAATTGAAACTTATTGAATGAATCCCAAAAGTTGAGTATAATTTATATGAAAAAATGTTTATTAAACTAACACATAAATGTTTAAAATGATTGAATATTAAATATTTAATTTTTTATAATTTTATATTAAAAACATATATTCAACTAATCATTTTAATTTTAAAATACACCCATCTACCAGTGAATTCTAATTAAGTTAATTTTTTTTTTGAGGGTAATAATTAAGTGAATTTGATGATTAGCCTCATTAGCCAAACTTGTAAAGTTATCTAATTTTTTTTTAAATATATCTCTCATATAAATCCTGCCAATCTCAAATTCCCAAAAAAATAGTAATATTAATTAAAACAGATTAATCTTTACTTAAAATAAATGAATTAAATAAATTAATCAGTTGAAATTACTCACCATAAGTAGCAGGTTTTTGAATAAAGTTTTGCAACACAGTGTAAGAGTCAAAAATGGAGTAAGAGATGCCCTTGAGCTCTGCATTTAATTGTTGCCACAGTGACTTTAGCCTTTCATTGTACATAACAGCCATTGAATTCATTTCTTCATTGCAAGCTTGTGTTTTGCTCTTCAGCCTTTTTTGTGGAGCACATCCAACAGGTCCAACCCCACAAATAAGAAATTTGCGACCACCATGACCATATATTCTCTGTCAATATTATGATTAGAAGATAACTAATCTGATAGGATAGGATGTGATCATGAAATTACCCTTAGCTTATAATTTTTTTTTTAATATGAGCATAAGACTTACCTTCATGAGATCTTTCAATGTGAGAGTCATCAAATCCACATATTGCTGAGGAGTATTCTTATTGGAATCAGATGAGTTTGAGTAACCAAATACATCATTGCTACCAATTACTATGGCAAAAAGGGATTTAGATAGCAAATTTTGTGCAGCAGATGATCCCATCTTTTGCACCAATTCTCCGTACACTGTTTCATAGTTTCCTACTTGCTGTGTTAAGGGCATAGATTGTCCCTAGCAAATGAAATAAAACAAACAAAATTAATACAAAAAACGATCACTGCACCTTTGGATATATATATATATATATATTGAGATTTTTACAAAAATATATAAAAAAAAAAAACATTTTTACTGTACAAAAATATTTTTTTAAAAATATTATATACCTAAAAATATTTTTTAAAAAATATGACATATACAAAAAATATATCAAATATATCGAACATATACCAAAAAATAATAAAAATTAAAAAAAAAAAACCATAAAAATTAAAAAAATATATATATATTTGTGTAATTTCCCATATATTTTTTGGTTCCCATTTGCACTTTTGGGTTAAAATTGAAAAAAGCCTAATCCGATTTGCCATTTGGGTTTGCTGGGGTCTGGTCTTGGATTCAATAAAAGGGACTTGGTGCCTTGTGGGCCATTTTCTTGGAAGCTCAATCTTTGGCATACATTACAAATCGAAATAATTAGAAGATCATGATTCTTAAGTGAAACAGTGTTTGTTTCACTTACCAATTTTTGATCTGAGCCATTGAAGATTCCGGCGCCACCGGAAGCGAAGCTGACGCCGGTCATGAAGGCCGAGGTATTCTTCGTCGACACGGATAAATACGGTGGTGAAGTAGGTAAGCCTACTTTCTCAGCTGCCCAATGACACATTGAAAATCAAATGATATTAAATCTCTTATTATCATATACTTAAAAATAATAATGTGTTACACTTAGTTATTTTCTTCATTTAGTGGATTTACTTTTGTTTACGTTTTATTTAGGGTTGTGGGTGATACATATACACAACATTAGAAATGCAATCACAATAACTTGTAAGATTAAGAATTTGTTGCTTTTGTTATTGAAGAAAGGGAAAGCAAGTGATAATAAGAAAAGGATAGGGCATAGGTGTGCCATCACTATCCCTTGTACCATAAAGTTAGAACTCGAGAATCTCATAAACTAGAGAGCTTTACTCATTCAAAAATCAAGTATTTCACATGACTTCAAAGTTATAACTTTCAACTCACCAAGCTTTTTCTTTTTGCCTTTTAAGATATGTTTTTCTATTTCCTTTTCTTTTTTTTTAAGAAAACATATTTTTTATTTCTTTTTTAGGTTCCATTATCAATTGAACCTTATTATTATTGTTTAGTATTGCATAACATATAATTTATCATTTAAATCATAATACAGAAAGTCATATATTTTTTTCTTAAAAAAATTAATGAAACATGATAACTATACATTTGAAAAATAATTTTTTTTTTTTTTTAAAAAGGCAAGTAATTAAGCTTCCAATAATTTGGTAATAATGTTTAGACTTTAGAGCATGTTGCTTCAATGATATACAATGCATTATAATAAGAAATACAAAATGTAATTAATGATTGAAATAAAAGTGTAATTAACTCCTGTATTCAAGACTATGCATGCAACCTATAATATTATATAGTAAAAATATGTTTATTTATTAATGATAATGTTTTATCATTGTTATCTGTGTTCCACCCTTGGGATTAATTAGGAAACTTGTGATTAAGGAAACTCTTGAAATTATTATATGAAAAGTAAATTCACATTTCACATGCTGATACACAACTCTTGAAATTCTCTAAACAGAAATATTAATCAGCAAATATACTAGAAGGTCAAGCTGTTCTTCCTTAGCAGCCAGTGCTGATTTCAGAATCTTTGGATTCACTTGATGTTTGGGTTGGACACGCAACTCAAGCATTACATACAAGGTTTTCCAATTAATTACAATAATTCCTTGCCACAAAATTATATATCAAATCAAATCAAACAAAAAGCTAGAAGTATATATATTAATTAGTATTAACTAAACAATTTTATTAGTTATTCTAATAATAAAGTCTCTACTTTATATATATATATATATATATAGTGTTTTTGAAAAAAAAAAAAATTGGGTTCAACATATGGTTTAAAATTGACTAATAATTCTAAAAACAATTAAATACTACTAAATAAAAAATTTATTGACTAATATATACTGTTTTATCATAAGATGAATAATTCTGATTTTTAATATCATTCTTCAAAATATATATATATATATATAACACTAATTAAAAATAAAAATAAATAAATAAAAAGTTAAGATTTTAACGTATCACTTAAATATCATAATGAAAAAAATACATCTCTATTAAAATTTAAATTTTTTTCTCATTTAACTTATTTTTATTATATTAATTTATTATATTTATCTAAAATAATTATTTTATAAAAATATTTTATTTAAATTAGTAATTTTTAACTAGTTTTTTTTTTTATAATAGTCGATAGAAAAAATTCAAATTCTCCCCTAAAAAAAATAGATATACCAAAATGAAAATTTTACAACAAAAGAAAAAAATCCAATAAAAAAATTGAAAGAAATGAGAGAACTAATGAGAAACAATATTCAAACCAAGAAAATTATATCTTTAGTTATATTTATACACATGTATAAGAAGCTTAACTGACCAAGAAAATCTGCAGCGTTCTTGCCATTGCTAAACCTTCCTGTGGCTTTCTTGTTCGGAAAATCGACACCGTTATGAGGAAAATTTGCTTTGGCAAGAGAAGCCGGAAGGTGATTATTATTCCCGACGTCTACTAAAGAGTCTCCGAAGACAAACACCGCCGGCACCATTTGTGCCTCTGAAAATTTGAAGCTCAAGCTCAAGAAAGTTATAGTGAAGAAGATAAAGAAGCCCACTAGAAATGTTTTGCTTCCCATTTTATATATAAAGAAAAGCTTTCTTGAAATTGAGAAGTGTTGTCTTTGGTCGATAAAGGGTTTAGTGTTTATATAGAGAAGATAGAAGTTGATAGAAGTCCACATTTTCTTTTAGTGTGAAAAAGCGGAAACTTTTTTAAATAATTATTAAAAAATTAAATAAAAGAAAAGGACTAATCACGCGTCATGGATATTGGGAGTAATTGAAATGTATTCATTATTAAATTAAATTAAAGAATTTTAATGAATGAGTTTTTTATTCAATAATCTTAAAATATTTTGAAATTTTAAATATTTAATTAAAGTTTTGAAAAATAATAATAATATTTTTTCCATTTCATAATAAACGTTTTAATTATAAAATATATAATTATTAAAATTTTTTTTATCTATTTTAATATTTCTAATTTATTTATTATTTTAATGTACATCCATCTTTCTAATTCTCCAATTTTTTATATTTTTCAATTATTATTTTTATTTTTAAAATATTTTTTAATTATAATATTATTATAATATTAAAATAAAATATAATTTGAAATAAGATAATTAAATTATGACATACTAAAATAAATTAGACATTTATTATAGGACAAAAAAAAATAATAAATATCTAATTTAAAAAATTTAAAAATTTAATAATAGTATTTTTATTTATCAATATATTTTCCTTTCCTACATTTATATTTATTATAAATATAGATCATTTATTGGTTGAAAGAGGAAGGAAAAGGTAGAAACAAATCATATAACTAGAAAATAATAAATTATAAATATTAACTATAAATGATAAAAATGTATTTTTAAAATAAATTTTACATTCTTTAATAAAACAAGTTTAAAAATATTTTCACATATTTTCTTTATTAATATTTAAAATAATATTATTTTAAAAAAATAATTTCAATTTTAATATAGAATATATTCTTAATTTTGTTTTTTAATATATATGATCAAATATCAAATTTAATTTTGGAACTTTAGAATGCTATTGCTAGTGGCGTCAACTGCCAAGTGAGTCTACAAACTTGGTGGGGCAGGAAGAGAATTCCTAAAGTGGGACCCCACTATCACTATACCTCCTGTGTCCTGCCCCAAAAATTGGAGTTTAGAGGTCAGCTAGTGGCACCGTCACCGTCCCATTCTCAACTTCCATTTCTAGTTACTTCATTTTTCAACACTGTATGGGAACTATTGTTTTTTTTATAATTTGTATAGAATTATGAAACCTTCTAAAAATCCAACCAAACACTATAGAATCTCACTTTTCTTGCAGCCTTCTTTCTTCTCAAGAATTGTTATAATATCTTTTTAATCTTTTGGTTCAGACAACTAAGAGGATATAACACTTTTGGTTGCTAAAGTTCCTTTAAAGGCACAATATAACTTATATTTGATTTGTTTCTTGGACTCATGGAATTTTATTTTGGTAGCATTTGCTGGAAAAATCAATTTTTTGAATAGAAATCAAATATGTTTATTGATGAATTCGAATATACATTTATCTATAAGTTAATTCTATTTAATTTTAATTTAAAAATTCTTAATTTAAAAATAAAATTCAAACTAATAATTTTATAGTCTTATTTTTTTATATTTCAAAATCTTCTAATGATCAATTTAAATTTTTTACTTTTATATAAATGCGTAATATAATCAAATTTTAAACTCTTAATCTATTAAATTCATATAAAATATAAAAATAATCTAAATTTAAATAATTTGAATTTTATCAACAAGATCTGAAAATATCTCGTTTAATTAAAAATTGATTTAAATTAATAAAAATATAAAAAAAGAAAATATTGAAATTATTTTCTTAAAAAAAATTTAATATCATAAGCAATCATTCAAAGTCCACAAATTGAAATTTTTAATATAAATAATTGAAATTTTGACTTGAAGCTTAGATTTTGATCAAAGTTTGATGAGATACAAATTCTATTCATATAATTTGTCCAAGTAAACTCACCACTAATTAATTCTTAGGCAATGTCCATATAAAGAGAACATTATCTACTTGATTTGTAAGTTGAATTTTATAGACAATTTTCTTATTTTTTGCTCCTTTAATCCTAGCACATATAACGCGTTAATTGCCCCTAACCCAAATGACATTTTCACGCGGCAAAACCTACCAAAAACTAAGAACAAGATCCAAATCCGTATGTGGGTTGACCCCCGCCTAGCATGTGGGATAAGGCTGCACCAAACACAGCTTGGCACAGCCAGTAGTGCTTCTGATCCACAAACAATGAGTTGTGAAAAGGATCAGTCTTGGACTTTGTTCTTGGTTTGATATCTAGCTGGGTTTTTTCTATTTTTCCTTTTTTTTTTTGGTTGAAATTCAATTATGAGGATACTGATTCAAATTTATAATAGGAATATTTGGGATATTGATTGTTAAATTAAAATTTTATTAAAAAATAAAATCTGTCAATTAAAATTTTCATAAACTTCTTCTAAATACTTAGAAATGACTCAATTTGAAAGAGTAAAATCCATTTTCAAGTTAAATATCAAATATTTTAATTTTTTTCATTTGAAATTAAAAATACCAAATACTCCAATTAAAAACACTTTTAGATTCTCAAATTGAGTACTCAAAACACACAATATGATTATTGTCAATTATAGTGTAATTTCACCGACTCCTAATTTTTAAGAAGATGCTATTTGTAATTGACTCATCAATTAATTCATATTTGCAGCTAATCTTTAATATATGGAAATAGAAAGAAAAAGAAAGTGAGAGGGAAAAAAATAACTATTTTATATCAAACCAGTTTTAATGTATTGCATTAGTTCATTTTTCTAATTTGATAAAATAAATAAATTATTTATGTCAAAATTTGAAGATTAGAAAAGTAAACCAAACATTTAAATATTGATTATATTTAAATGTGGTGTGCATGTCCACTTAATTAACGTCCACACCCTTGGGATTAGTAAAATAATCACACTAATAGACTATTATTAGGGTTTTTTTTTATATTGAAATTTTTTTAAGGAAAACAATTATTAGAGTTTCAACCCTTATCTCTTATATTATAAAAAGTAAATATTCAATAAGACATTAATCTAATGGTAGATTATTATTAGTTAAAAAGATGAAATATTTTTTATTTTGCTCAATTTTAAAAGAAAAATAAAATAATCTTAATAATATATTATTAATAATTTTTTTTAATATTTATCCAAATAAAAGACGTATGATGAATTAATAATAAAATGATATTACATTAAATTTACTTCTTTGAAAATAGACCATCCATGCTGAAAACAAAGAAAATAAAAAATTGTGACAAGGCATGGCCATCATATTCCCTCGCACAAAACAAAGGATCAAGAAATAGCTAAACAGTTCCAATTGCAAGAAATTGACATGGTTTGGGAAAAAAACTACTCAGTTAAGCTCGTATAGCCCTGTGGTTCTTGAGAGTTCCCTTCTAAGTGTGAAAGAGATCAGACACCAACTTCAACAATAGAGACACTAAAGAGTTTTCAGATAGTGGATCATTATAATTAATCACTATAAAATATGAATCAATCAATTCCTGTAGAGGCTATATTCATGTACCGACATGATAAGTGTTGAAATGAGATTAGATTTGCTTTCTTTGTGTTTTAGTGATAAGACAAAAATGTTAAAATCAAATGTTGGATTAAGCCAATTTCATTTGGCAATAAAAGTAAATGAGTTGAATTGGACAAAATAATAATAATAATAATATTGTGTGAAATAGCTTTATTTTATTTACTTCAACATCAGTTCGTTTTAAATTGAATAAAAATTTTATTCATTATATCCTTTTCAAACATAGAACCAGCAAAATAAATTGAATTGAATTAAATATTTGTGAGATTTAGGTTTTGAAATAGGGTATAGATGACAAATAAATTAGTTTCTTTAAATTAAAGCATAACAGATTATTCAGTATATATAATATAATGCATCTTTATTTATATGAACGTAAAATACTGAATCTTATATATTTATAAATATAAAATACACAATTTTTTTAGTGCGAGTGCATCTCCACCAGGCATAACCGCTCTTAACTTGAGCTGTAGCTCATAGTAGCTCAGATATGTAGATCAGTAGACGGATTTAAAAGGGGGCAAAATCAAACCCTAAGATTTTTTTTTAGGAAAGAGATTTTGATATTAATGAAATCTCAAATCATAATTATCATTTTAAAAAATGAACTATCTAGAAAGAGAAATAGAAAGTCAAATGAACTAATTTGGGTAGACTTGGTTGCGTTTGCTCCACCATGTTTATCTGGTTACTCTTTTTTCTCATTTATTCAACTTTCTAGTCACACTGTTAAAAAGTCTACTTCTGATATAAATGAGTTTCCATTTAGAGATGCTCACATAACAATATATATATATATAATTTAATCATATTTTATGTGAATAAAATAAATATATTTTTATTTTATTTAATAATTTTTCTTTTATTTAAAAATATTAAAATTCTCTATCAACGAAAAGATCTTAAATTCAAAGCTAGCAAAATTTATTAAAAAAAAATAAATATCTATTATTGATAAGACTGGAAAAATAAATTTAATAATAAGAAGAAAATTTAATATTTCTCGTGAAAAAAATTATTTATATAATTTAGTAATAGTGCATTTTAGATTTGAGCAAAAGAAATAGGTTAAAGTATTCTCCAATGCACAAAAATAAATAAATAGTAGGTTTAAAAAGGAAAGAAAAAGAATCTTACTCTCTCTTTTGCCACTAACTTCATCTTTTCTGCTGAGGTGTTAAAGCTGCTAATTATCTCCCGCAACCTTTTTCTTTTTTTTTTCTTTTTTCTTTTTTTCATAGGAACATTTTGCAACTTTTAAGTAGTAAGATTAATACTCTATTTGCAAAAATATTAGTAAACGCAAAAGGATTCTCATATGTGAATTAACCTTTTACTTGCCTTTTTTCCAAGAACAAAAAATCATTTGTTTTCTATGTTTTTAGACCAAAATTCATTTTTCAGTTGAGCAAAGAATCAGATCCCAATAGTATCAAAATATAAATGTTATGATTTTTAATGGCAAGAACCATAACAAATATGTTAGGAAGCTAAGAAAGGAAAACGAGAGAGAGAACAAGAGAATTAAGAGAGAGGGTAACAGATTAGAGAGAGAGAGAGAGAGAGAGAGAGAGAGAGAGAGGGAAAATTTTAGAGACAGAATACGAGTTTATTATTAATCAATTTTTCACACCTCATGCTGTTCTAATATTTGGTATTTATAATGCCAATTGACAACTAGTATAAGCTAACTAACTATTTCTAGTTACTGCGTAGCTGTAACAACAAACAGGGTTCAACATGCATAACTCAATGCACTTCTTTTCTGGCAAAGAAAAGAAAATAAGGCATTACTCGAACAGGAGGATCAGCAACTATTTTGAGGTACATGATTACAAAAATTGAGCCATTTCCGGTTTGTAAAATCCAAGCTAGTTTTTCCACTGGAAAAAGTTAGTTTTGCTTTGCATCTGACCATTTTATCTCCAGCAACTCCTTCAACAACTTTCTAAAACCATCCTTAGTGCTTCCTCTGCAAGAAATTATTTGCAATTCGGAGCAGAGGGCCATAACTTTGAAAGGACTCAAATGCCTGAGGATCTCTGGATCCCGATCATAATCCTAGAATTGCAATGATTGAAATTAACGAACATTATTCACACAAATAGTAATAATTACTATTATAATGATGATGAAATATAAGATTGCATGTAAAAAGCTTTATCCAAAAGTTTCAGTGGTCCAAAATTTGATGGTATATTTAATTATCAGAACATGCTTCAATAGGGTCAAAAAGTTGTGTATGCCATGTCATTGAGGAAGGAACAAATTATTACTGACAAGACAGTTCAAAGTGAACCAAAATTGCATGCCATAAAGAATCTACTCATCTATAATATATACTGATGAGTGATAAGGGCTTCTCAATTTAGTGGTCCTGAAATAAAGATACAGAACAATAAAATATGCCAGCATAAGAAATAATAATGCTCTCACCTTCTCAGTTACAACAACTACCGGCTTGAAACCAAACTTGCCCTCTAGTTCTCTGAGTTTCATCATGATCATCTCAATGTCCTAGATCAATTGACAGAGGATATTATACTGGATCAGCATCAAATTCAACATAAGGTGGCTGGGGACTGGGAATGAAAAAATATGTTCCTCTCATGTGGTATCTACTACAAACTAATTGGCTGTACTTACAAGCTACGCTGAACAATGCAAACAGAGGCAAACTAACATTATATTATATCCATGCTTGCATCAAAGCATAGGTATTTTTGTGATAGGCATAAGTTGAACTTTGCATATGCAGAATTTATAAGAAAGCAAAAGAATAAGTGAACTTATTACTAGAGTGAAATCCATAGTTACATTAAAAGCATTAGCACCTTTAGGATATAAAAAAGTGGACTCTGCATATGATGCAATGTAAAATTTAAAGCACAACAATAAGAAATTTATACCCTGGTTTGAAACAAGTGGTGGTCACTGAAATCAATTCGATCAACATAAAATGCTCCCATCTGCAACAAGACAGCATCATTTGAACACATTATAAAAGGGAAGATATATGGGAGAGATATACAATACCCATTGAATGTCTTCCTTAACGTTGCTCTGGTCTTACGAAATTGCACAAATATTCTCAAGATATTCAAGAAGGAATTTAATAAATGACGTCATGAAACCTGAATTATAAAAGGGGAAGTACCTTCTCTATCCCCTGTACAAAAGCATTTGCTGAGCCAATAGCAGAAATACATAGCACAACAGCATCGTGTATGGCATCCAGTGTTATTCTGGAATTGATATTTCCTACTTCAAAGAAGTACAACGGAGCCATTCTAGTGAAAAAAATAGGAATGGATTCTTTGACTTCTCGCATCATTAGTTCAATATCTTCAAGATTTTTTTCTGAAACCTGCATGAAACTTCTAAATTAATGATTGCATCATAATGAGCCTCAGCGCTCATAAAAGAATGCATATTAAAACCAAATGACATGGCAAGATAAAAATATATTGCAAAGAGCATCTATGAACTACAAAATTTCTAATCAAACATAAAAATAAAGAAACAAACAAAGGCTGAAAAATATATGTTTCATATACCAAGTTTGCATGATGAACTACAGCAGCATCTGCTCTTCTGAAGGCTGTCAAGGGTTCTCTTAAAGGTCCAAGAGGGATCAATTGGCAGTTTCCCCATGGTGATAGCCCATTAACCATTACAATCTCGAGGTCATGCTGCAAGCTCCAGTGCTATCTTCCAGATAAAAAAATAAAAAAATAATTATCAGCATACATCTACAAGAAAAACTATTGCCTCGTGATTTCACTGCTTCAGCCGCAAAAATACACTTAAAAGGCAATTAAAAATCAATTGATGGAGCAGCAAATGACATCTATTCCATCAGTAAGCAGTATTATCAGTTACCCAGGATACACAAAATAAGGACAAAGGTTGATCAGCATAAGCTTCTGAAAGATTAAAGAACAATACTAGACAAAAATAAAAAAGGGAATGTTCAAAATATGAAGAAGATGCCAATGGCCTTGCAGCACCAGCCTCCTAGTGTGAACTACCGCACATGTAGCCATGCCATTTGACCACATAATATACGTACAACAAAATGAAGTCTTAAGTCACAATAATGGAGGGAAAACATATTCAATACCTGCATTCCGTCATCTAGAACAACAGCGCCAATTTTTCCATTATTAAGCTGACTTCCAACTTCCTGATAAACCCTTATTCCCTCAGATACATAATTTTGAGGATTAACATATCCATATTGTTTGAAAAAACAAGCAGCAGTGGCAGCTCGGTTTGCACCAATACCGATCTTTGCAGGTGTCCGAAGAAGATGCCTTGTAAGCATCTTAGCTTCATCTCCACCAGCATAACCCTACCGACAAAGCAACCAATTGAATATTAATATGCTTACAATTTGTATCAAATATTAAACTTCAAGGGAAAACAAATTTGTGAGAAAAAATAACTACCCTAGTAAGAATTAGAGGTGGAATTCCAGAATCAGCTAAGAATTGGGCAATGAACTCGACCATTGGAGTCTTCCCATTGCCTCCCCATGTTAAATTTCCGACACTTATCACTGGCACTGGCAACCTTCAAAAATCAAATTAACAATTAAGTAATAAATTGGCATTAGCAGCCATTGTAATGAATTTTAAGCTAAATTAAGAACTAAACTAAAAAAAATTAAGCTAAATTGTGATGAATTAGGTCAATTCACAGTCAGATTAGGTTGTAAACAAATAAACATTTTTAAAAAATTATATACGTATATTTCAGTTTGTTTTCTTTGTTCGCATTTTCTCAGCTTGATAACAAGGGGATTTTGGGCGGGACCTACCGGTGCTTAGAAAAGAGGCCAAAACGGTAGAGATGGCAGCGGAGATAGAGCGCGGCTTTGTAGAGAGAAGAAGCCAAAGAGAGAAGAGGAATCAAAGAGCGGTGCAGAGAAGAGAGCTTAGCGTGGTCTTGTGTGTAGGCTATCTCGTTCACCACTTCCCTCAGTTTCTCCATTAGCTTAATCCTGGGAAAACGATGCTGTCTGAGCTGAGAAGAGGGAAATTTGGGAAATGGGAGAGGAGGAAATCAGGTAGGACCCACTGTGTTAGTAACTGGCGTGCTGACGTGGATCAAAATACAATAAAAATACTAAAGACTTCATAGGATAAAAGATTGGGTAAAAATTTAATAAAATTAATATTTGAGTTGATTTACTTTTAAAAAAATAGTTATTGAATTTCTATTTTTTATTTCGTAATTATAATTAATTTTTTTATTTTTTTTTCAAATTTTTTATTAAAAAAAATTAAAATATATTATTTTTTTATTTTCTTTCTATTTTCCTTTATTTTTTTTTCTTTCTTTTATTTTCTTTCCATTTTTCTTTGTAAAAAATCCATATTCATATATATATATTTTTTTCTTTATCATGTGATGTTTTTTTTTTTTTTTTCTTTTTTGTGATTAATTAATTGTGTAAATTTTTTATTTGTTAAGATTAAAAGAAGTAAAATTTATATGTAGGTATTGTGATTAGTGAAATTATATAGATAATGAAGGGTTTGATTGTGAAAAAAAATAAAGAAAGTTTAAGATGAATTTTAATGGAGTAACATAAAAAAAAAATTAATGAAAAATGATGAATATTTTTATATTTTTAACTTAGTTAACGGTGAAATAGACGAAAAAATTAATTATTATCACGAAATTAAATGTGAGGGACTCAACAACTTATTTCTAAAAATACAAATATCTAAATATTAATTTCACTAAATTTTAAAAACTAAACAATATTTTATCCTAAAAAATTTAATGAATAAATTTAACCTAAATATTTAGCCTTTTCCCAATTATACTCACCTCACCAAATTGTAATCTAAATTAATGGAAATTTTAATATCCTCTAAAAAAATAATCAAATTAATAAAATAATAATAAAATATAACTGTATCAAACTAAATTAAATATTTTTAATTGAATTATCAATTATAATTGAATAATGCTATTTAATTATTTAAATATCATTAATTTATATTATAAATATATTAATAAATAAAAATTAAATTATTTTAGTTAATTCAATTACCAATTTTAAAGCAACCGAACCGATAATAAAAAATAATAATTTTTTAAATTAAAAATTAAACCAAATCAAAAATAAAATTACTTATTATCGAAATAACTGAATTTTATAGATTCAATTTATTTTTTCTATTAAAACTGAATAGTACTCACACCTATTATTATATCAGTATTTTTTTTAATTGTACACTAATTTAAAAATTATTATTTTTAAATGAAAATTAATTTTAATTGCATCCAACTTAAAAAGAAAAAAATAACATACCAAAATATAAGCTTTTATATATATATGGTTTGGATAATAAATTTATATTCGGTTTTTTAAATTTAAAAATAAATATTTATAATTTTTATATTAACTAGATAGCTAGAATATCAAATTGTTTTCGAAATTTGATTTTAAAGTTAATTTAATTTTTATTTTTAGAAAAAAGTTAACTAGACAATTAAATGTTAAAAAATTTAATAAATTTTCATTAATCAAATTATTGACTCATTCAATTAAATTTATAAAGTTGTACAATCAAATTAACTCCAATAAAAATTTAAAAATTCAATTGAAAATTTTATATGTTAAATAAATTTAACAGTCAATTTGAAATTTTTATTTATAATTAAAAAAAAAAATCTGTATTTTTTACTTAGATATATTTGACACTAACTTTTGATATTAGTATAGAATTGATACAAATTTTTTGCAAAAATACATGAAATATTATACATCTCAACTGTATATCTCAAAAAAAAAAAAAAAAACAAAAGAAAAAAACAAAATTGTACAACAAAGCTACATTAAATATATATATTTTAGATTTCTAACTGGCAAGTTACATTAAATGTTATCATAACAAAATAGTGATAGAGAAAAATTTTAGAAAAATTAACATATAATGTTAAATTATTCAATCAATAAACTTTTGATTTAAATGTTGAATTATTTTTAGAGGTATAAAATTTTAAATTTAATTTTTAATCGAAATCATATATATATAATTTCATTAAATTCACTTATTATTTATTGTAAAATTTTTCATAAAGTAAATATATATATAATCATCGAATTAGTAAACCAATAATTGGATCCTTATGTTATACTAAAAAAAATTGAATATTCAAATTTTTAATTGATTTTAAGAATTTTCAATACGTATAAAGAAAAATATTGTATTTGTCCAATTTTGCTTGAAGCATAATTTAAATATTGTTTGATAATATAATTTAGCACAAAAATTAAAAATTTTAACTATTTTTAGTTTTATTTTAGAGATTATTATATAAATATATTATTTTTTGATTTTTTTTAAATCTTATATTTTTTTTTTCATTTTTACTATTTTTTGATATATATTTAGTATATATATCTTATATTTTTAGTATATGTTTAGGTATATATCATATTTTCGAAAAAATATTTTTAGATATATAGTATTTTTAAAAAAAAAAATTAATAATAAAAATAAAATATTTTTTATTTTTTTGGATACTTTTGAAAAAATCCTTTTATTTTATTAGTAAAGTTTATTTTAAAATTTTAAATTAAATTAAAATTCATTTAAAATATAAATTTAGATTTTTATAAAAACTTATATTAAAAAAAAATCTATTTGATATCATATTTATTTTTTATAATGTTTTCGCTTACTTGGAATATTTATTTGTAAAAATTTCCTTTGAAGATATATAAAAGAAGCTACAAATACAATGTTTTTGGACATGAGCACCTCACACGGCCAAAACAAAAAATATATATATATATATAATTTCCAGTTGGTCCCACCGATATTCAATTGAACGATAATCTTATTGGCCATTTCATCTGGCTGCCATGTTATCATATCATATCATATCATCAAAACAGTCGGCTCATATCTATTCCTTCAGTGATTTGTTCTGTCCTTCACTCCAACAACACATTTTATGCTGATTTTTCAATCAATAATAATCAACCACTTGTCGGTCAGGACCCACTTTTGTTGAGTCCCACCACCTAACATAGGACCCACCTCAGCAGGAGGAGCTCAATTTCAGGCGGGTCCCTGTTTGGCTACTTTCAAGTTTCGTTTCCCCTCTCTTTCTCTCTCCATTGAAAATCCCAAGAAAATTTTGCATAAATCCTGTCTAATCTTTTTGGGTTCCGCGTTAGTCAGCTAAATGATCATTTACAACCGTACGATTATTTCAATAACGCGATAAGACCGTATTGATCTAAATGCGCGGTTAGTGATGGAGTTTGAAATTTGAACACAGCACCAAAAAAGCGAAGGGAATACAAAGCCAAATAAATAAAGTAGGTCAAAATGACCAAAGAGACCTTTGTTTCGGGCGTAAATAAAGTAGAAAGTAAATTTTTTAGTGGCTGTTTTAGTCAAAGCACTATTCTGGACTTCTGGAGTCTTTATGCATGTGGCTATTGCGCAGTGCGATCCTTCATCTCCTTTTTTTTTTTTTTTTTAATGTGAATGTTTGCATCAACAATTCATAATTATAATTATGAATTTAGAATAAAAATATTATTTTCAGCTAACAATAATATTTGAACATTTAAATATTTAAATAATTTTTTAATTATTAATACATGTATTTTTATATAATAATTAAATTTTATAATTTTTGTATTCAAATATTTTTATATTATTTATAAAAAATATTAATTATTAAAATATGTTAAAAAAATAAAATTATATATAAAAAAATATAAAATAAAAAAATAAACACAAAAAAAAATAAAAAATTCAAGTTGATCATGACTGTCTCTCTAGAGACTGATCATGACGGTCTCTCTAGAGACTGGTCATGGCGGTCCCTCTCTAACTTATTTGGAAATTAAGTTACCATCTTCACCACTCGCTTTTAGGCGCGTGCAGGAGGCTAGCTATAGGAATTAGTATTACAGCAAAGTTTTCTATTCAAAACGTATCAAAAAAAAAATTGGGCTTTTCCTTTACAACTGGCAACCAAGGACTCGATTACAAAGACAAACTCCAATTTCTTGGCCTTAAAACTATTTTCTATTTTAGTTTTTTCTTTGGTAGATTATCATTCAATGACTGAATTGCAAAATTTGAAATAACAAGTGTTTTTTGAACTTTTTTTGGCTGTCATAAAATTATTATATATTTTAAAATTTTTATTTTTTAATTATTATATTAAATATAAATATAATAATAGACTTTTTGTGTTATAGTATGATACATTTTCACATATTACATAAGTAAAAAAGTAATATAATATACTATTAAATTAAATATATTATTTATAAAGAAAAACATAGTATATAATAAAAACATATGCATAATTTTTAAAAATTGTATTTTAAAAAATAAAATAATAATAGAGAATTCACAAAAAATAATTATTATTTATCATAATAATTATTATTTTCTTACTCTTATTTTTTATAGGAGACATATATGGATGAGTATATATATTTAATATTTTCATTGAATTATATATATATATATATATATTCCGATGTACTTGCATTATCCCATTTTCAGCAACACATTATGATAGCCATCAAATACAATCAACAATAATAAAGAAATTATGATTTAAATCAGTTTTGATATATTATTTTTTTATTTTAAATATTTTATATATATTATATCATTAATAAAAAAATATTAATTATTAAAATATTTTAAAAAATAAATAATATGACGTATAAAAATAATATAAAATAAAAAAAAATACACAGAATAAAAGATTCAAAATAGTTAAAATTTTGATTAAAATGGAGAGAAGGAGAGTTGTTGGATGTTTTAAATAACTATAGTCATTAAATAGAAGACCAATCAAAATCAATGTTTAATCATTAAGGCATGAATGAAGAAGTTAAAAGCTACTAATTAGAATTTACACAATCTCTATATTTTAGAGTAGGACCATTACCAATTGGCCATATTTAGCGATTTTATTTTTTTTATTATATTTATTTATATTTTATTTTTACCATAATTTTAGACGGTAATAAGATGGGAAAGGGAAAAGGTAAAAAAATTATTGAATTTTTATCATTGGCTTTATTGGGCCTTTCTTTTTTTATTGTGCAATTAAATCAACCAACCACACAAAATGGCTTCATAAGACTCGTACGTTAACTCCGTTAAGTTTTTTTAAAAAAATCTATCAATAAAATATGAGATATAGAAAGAAATTAAAAAGAAAAAAGAAAAATACTAAAATAATAATAATAATAATAAAAAGAATGAAACCCCAAATAAATCGCCGGAAAAACGATGTCAAGCTTCTTTGCCGCTTCTGCGTCTTTGATCATCGCCGCTATCAAGGCTAGCTTAATTGGATAGAGTCCTCGCCGTCACACCACCACTCATGCTCTTACTAACCAATCCCCACCCTCTTCTCAATTCCCTATTACCCGTTACTCTCTTCTCTCCTGCTACATCATTGCAACCCAACTCGTTGTGCCATACTTAGCCCGACTCAGACTCACGAAGCCTCAACTCATTTCCTTCGTCCACATCTCTAATAACTTGTTGAAACAGGCATAAGAAATTAATGATAAAATTGGCAAGGTGAGGACGTGGATCCTCTTGCTGGGGCACTTCTTAGGGTGAAGGATAATATTTGTACGACCGATATCATCTGCTATATGATTTTTAGAATTCATAATTTTTTTTTTCTTCATTTTCTTTGAGCTTAGAGGAAATATTTTTGTGGATTTTATTCAATTTGTTTTTTAAGGATTCATACGGGATATTTTTTTTATGTGAAACTCCACCATTCTTTTATATACCTCATTTTAAAAAAAATAATTTTTTTTATAAATTTACTCTCAAATTTTAAAATTATATTTATTATTTACTTTTAATTTTATTTTTAATTAAAAATTAAATTTATATTTTTAATTAATTTTATATTCAATGAAGCCATATAATAAATATAATTATATTAATTATTTTATATTAAAATTAAAAAATAATAATTAATTAATTAATTTTTATGTCTTTTTTCAAAACGATTTATAAAAAAAATAGAGAGAGTACTACACTTATTTTTAATAAATTACACACTTAATTAATGAAAAATATTTAAATCTAAAATTTATCCAATTAGCAATTACTCCTTGTCATTAAAGTTAAACCTTAAATGACGGGTCGAGGAAAGTTGACGTGCCAAAAATATATCAGTCTCTGCTGTATAAATCTTTTAGAAGTTAAAAATTTTTTATAAAATTTTTTAAAAATTATAATATTATAGTATTTTTTATAACGAATCCAATGATAAAATTTTTATACAAAACAAAAATCAAATGGATTCAAAAAATACAATATAAGTGTGTTAAATCTAAACAGTTAAAATTTAACGGTCTAGATTTAACATACTTCTAGTATATATTTTTAAATCCATTTAATTTTTATTTTGTACAAAAAATATGTAATTGGATTCGTTATAAAAAATATTATAATATTATGATATTTAAAAAATTTTATAAAATTTTTTTAACTTCTAAAAAATATATACAACAGAGATTGATGTATTTTTGACACATCAATCCCTCTCAACCCTTAAATGACGATGTTATTCAATTTATTATTGTGAAGTATGATAATCATTTAAATGCTAAATGATATGATACTTTAGTGGGTTTTATTCCAATATTCTAATATTGTGGGTTGACTGAATTTAGATTATAATTTGATCTTCTTTCTAGTTTAAATTATGAAATTTGCAGTTGGATTATAATTTTCTCAATATTCTAATTTGAATTTATTCATGGGTTTGGATGAAACCTATATCTGGGGGTTTCATTTTTTTTTTTAGCTTTTTATTTGTTTATTTCCTTCTATATATAATACTTTATTGATACTTTTGCCAAAGTTAACAGAAAAAAATAACAGAAGTTAACAGATGGACCTCACTGAGCCATTTTGAATAGTTAATTGCACTATAAAGAAAAGTTCTAGTAAAGCAAGGATGAAAGTTTTGGATTTTTTTTTTTTGGAAAAATAGGGAAAGAAAAGACAATAAGGAGCGTAAAATAAACGCGCCCAAACCAAATTTGAAGAGAACTTTATTTAGGGAGAGAAAGGCGCGATGACGTCGACAAAAGGGCAGAAAGCAGAAGGGCACGCAAACCTCACTACGGGCGGCGGGCAGCACTAGACGCCGTCTTTCTCACTCACTCACGCCGTTTTTACCCACAAAAAATCAATCATTTAGTTACCCAACCGACCTCCGAGCCTTAGGTTTGGATGCCTGAAAAGTGAGGTTCGGATACAAAAAGCAACCCTCTCAATCGAAAAAAGCCAAGCCACCATCGAGGAAAAATAATGGAACCAAAACAAGGGAGAGATAGAGAAAGAAAGTAAAAAAATAAATAAAAAGAGACTGGTTTCAAGAGAGAGAAAGGGAAGCACAAACAGTGAGTTCTTTGAGAGAGATGGGACAGATCGTGAAGAGGAAGAAGAAAGGAAGACCTTCCAAGGCGGATCTAGCTCGCAGGTCGTCCGGACAGAACGCTGCAGCTACTGAATCGGACCGTCGGCGTAGTCTCCGGCGCCGGAATGTGAGGTATAACAACTTTATTGATTATGATGATTACCTGGACGAGTTCGAGGAGTATGAAGAGATTGAAGAAGATGATGATGAAGAAGATGAAAGAAGGAAAGAGAAAAAGCTTAAACTAGTTCTCAAACTCAACAACCAGGACCAGAATCGCAACAAATCGGCGCGTGAAAGTCACGCGCGAGAACGAGGAGATACTGTGGCGGCGGAGTCGTCGTCGGAGGAAGAAGAGGAGGGAGAAGACTACAAAAGCGAAAAGAAGCCGTTAAAGAAGAGGAAAATCAACGATGAAATCAACGGCGGCGGTGAGGACAGTGAAGCGGAAGAGGAAAGTGAAAATGATAATGGAAATGACGATGATAACGATCAAGAGGTATATAAAAAATCGTTAAGTAACCAGTAAAATTGTACGGATCTGATTTAGCAAGAGCGATTCAAAGAATTAGAGAAAATGTGAAGTGTGAGAGAGAAAGAGAGAGTGAAGTGTCTCAAGCTCGGTGGGAAATCACTGAGGAATTTGTAAATGGTCCAGACTTCAATATTACTCATCTCTTCTTACTTTCTCTCTCTATAATCTATTTTGGTGTTTCTATCTCTATCTGTCGGGAGATTTTGAGATAATAACGGTCGGGTCAACTGTCAAAAACTACCTTCGATCCAACAGAATCTGATCACGCTCTCCCTACCTTTCTCTCTCTACCCACCTCTATCTTTCTCTTTCTACATTTGTTATCTTTTTATCTCTCACTCTCACTCTCTCTCTTACAATGTTGTCTGCTTTATTTATGTGTCTCTCTGTCTGTCTCTGTCTCTGTCTCTGTCAGCGTCATGTTTCTCTCTCCCATAGTACATTTTCTTGCTTCATGAATATGTATATTCGTGTTTAAGGTTTGGGACTTTTGGATTTTGACAGGAAAGGGAAAGAAAAGCTGATACCAAAGGGCAGGACTCTGCACCAGGTTTGTTTTGATTAGTTTTGCTTTTGATTTATGGGTTTTGTTTAATTTAGATGGATATATATCATGGGATGTGAATTTGATGTGGATTCACTGAATTTTGTGTTTTTGTTTTATTAGGGACACCATCTGATCATTCAAATGGGTTGCCTTTGCCTGATAAGAAGTCGCTTGAGTTGATTCTTGACAAGCTTCAAAAGTGGGTTATGCGCTATCATTCCCCTTGTCATTTGTTGTTTCTTATTGTTGATGAGCTGAAATAAATTTTTTGATGTTAATTGTTGTTTCGGGTTTAAATTGTGGTAGGAAGGACACATATGGCGTGTATGCTGAACCGGTGGATCTTGAAGAGGTGTGTGAAATGGACTGTGAAGTGGTTAATTGTTGGCTTGCTTTTGGATGGATCTATCTATCGGATCTTGAAGCGCTAATTCCGTTTCCCTTTTATTCTTGTAGCTGCCTGATTATCTCGATGTGATTGATCATCCAATGGACTTTGCCACAGTGAGGAAGAAGCTGGGGAATGGGTCATATTCTGCCTTTGAACAATTTGAGGTGAGGTATCTACTACTCACACATCTGCTTCTGCTAATTCTATTGCTTTGTGGCCTGGCATATGGAGCCCCTCATTGGAATGCTGCTGAAGTCCATTATTGATGTTATTTGGATATCCATTTGAGTGTGTGTTAGTTGTGTTCGACTCCACTCCCTGCAGCTGCTCGCTATTTTATCAGTTCTTCATTTGATTCAAGTGTCAATGTTTGGAGACGAGTCTTTTTTATCCTCCATGAGTTTCCTTTATTTGCTGGTTGTGAGGTCAATTGGAAGCGTTTTTGGCTCATGGACAAAATTACGGTATGGGATTCTAGTGATTTGCCTTGCATTTGACTGAAAAAAGTTTTGGGTTAGGATTCAGGATGCTACGTTCCAGTGGAAAGCCTTTTCTTTTCTTTTGGCTCTCTTTCCCTCTCTCTCTCTCTCTTTCTCTGCAGTCGGTTGTTTTTCTAAGGCAAAACTCCCTCTGAACTTTTTGAGTTTTGTCTATGGAGCCCCATGTTTTTAATTCTGTGGTATTGAGCCACAAACTTTCCAATTTAAGGACATTGAATACTTTTTTAATGGCATAAAAGAAAATTTCGTTGGCAGCAGTTTAAGAACTTTTAAAAAATTGCGCTACTGTTTTTGGATGTAGAAGTTATTGAGGTCAGAGAAAAGGAAAAACCCATTTCCAAGTCTATATACTTTTCAAGTTTTGTCCATTGCGTAATGCAATTTTCTTAATGTTTTTAAGTTACCATTAATGAATTTCTCTCTATCTGCATCTCTCTTTTTTTTTTTTTTTTTTTTTTTAATTTTTTTAAGTTTTGCCATTAAATGAACCCTTAATGTCCTTATATTTGAAAGCCTGTTTACTCAATAGCACACAATTAAGAATAGAAGCACAATAGAAAAACCTTGCAAACTTCATGGCCTTGAAAATGGGCTTTCCTTTTCCTTTATCATCATGGAATATGTGTCTCCAGGTTTAAACCAGGATTTTCTGGCATTTTTGGACAGCAAGTATGAGATATTGTTTTTTCACTTACTCTCTACCTTACAAATTTCAAACCTTTTATTCAATCTTGAATTCGTGAAGCTTATGCTCCAATATTATGTTCAAGGACACTGGCAAATTTAATTCAATAGATGGTTTTGCAATGGAACTCCTTGAAGCATAGCGTGAGAATCCAAGAATTGGCTGATGGTGATTGGAGTTAATTGGTTGAGTGTTGATCCTGTAAGTTCACAATGTACATTTGAAAGGAAGATAGTTGTTATAATTCCAAGCACAAAGGGATTAGTGGATATGTGGAGAGCATGATTCTGATGCCAGGGGAAATTTCTGAAGTAGATCATTTATCTTCGTTGGGGGCTTAAGAATTCAAAGCTACTGATTAGGCTAATTTTTATGGGAAGTCACATTTTTCAGGGAAACATGTGATGGGAGAACAATTTTGCTATACTCCTTGATCGTGTTTGACTTCTTTCCACTGTTGTTTGGCCTGATACAATTAATCTCTGTGATCATTTTAGTTGGAAAGCCTGCATAGGATGGCAGATGACATTTTCAGCCAAATAACTGCATGCTGATAATGATTTAATCTAGTATCACTCATCTGCATTTCTGTATTTTCTTTGTAAATTGTATACCCTGTTATTAACCTGAAAGGTTGAAAGATTGGGTTACACTTTCGCCTTACCATGCATCAGGCGCATACCAGTTATTGCTGCTTATTTGCTGTTATATATCTGTATGTTTATTAGTGGTTAACAGAGCAGCAATGGTTATATCCGTTAAATTTCTCAAACTAAACATCTTCACCTAAAATAATGCTTATTTGCGAGAGCGCTTTATTTGATGTTATTTTTAAAGTTTATTTTCTTTGATTGCAGAGTGATGTGTTCCTAATTTGTTCAAATGCGATGCAATATAATGCACCAGAGACCATATATCATAAACAGGTATATTTTGGTCTTTTTTTCCTCTTCTAAACTCTATAGTTTATTTTCTATCTTTCTAGCTATCTTATTATCTGATTATTTTGGAAAGGCACGTGCCATCCAAGAGCTGGCAAGAAAGAAATTCCAAAAGTTAAGGATTGACATTGAACCCTCTGAGAAGGAGCTCAAGTTAAAACAGAAAACAAAACTCAACGTCTTGGCCAAGAAACAAATGAAGCAGCCTTTGAGCCGGGCAGTGCAGGAACCTGTAGGCTCTGATTTTTCTTCAGGTGCCACTCTAGCCACTAATGGTGATCTCCAGAATGGTTTTATTGGCACCCAAGCTAGTGGCTGTGACCGTCTTAGTAATGTTGACATGCCTATAGAGGGTAACTCCCTGATTGATAATAATCCGGAGAAAGCAGAAGAACTATCATCAGGTTTGTTTAGTGATTTCCTGTGTGGTTATGTTATGTTTTGAAGAGACTTCTAGGATTTTATTGCTGGTTTTTAACATGTTTAGAATCAGGTTGCAAAAGTTCTTTCTTACTTTCTTTGAGTGGACAGGCAAAATATCTCCTTAATTGGCTGTAGCTTGTTTTAATGATGAAGTGGTGTTAGTAATCACAAGAGTGCATGTTGGAGACTTTAATGCAATCGTTTTATGGAAAATTACTAAATGATATGCTGTTTTTAATTTCTGTCTCTTGACTCCGTATTGTCTGGGATCATAATTCAGTAATGGCTTTTCAACATGAAGTGTCAGTTTAAGTATACTAAATATCTCCAACAACATTGTTTTTAAAAAATCTAAGTTGCTAATGTTGCAATCCTTGGTCTGTGTCTTTCTTTATTGTTTTCTTTTAGGGAAGGGTCTCCTATCTAAATTTGGGAGGAGGACATCAATATTTGATGAAAATCGTCGTGCAACCTATAACATACCCAATCAACCAGTGGCCAGATCAGAATCAATATTTACAACATTTGAGGGTGAAATCAAGCAGCTGGTCGCTGTATGTAACAAAAGAACTGCTCTCTCACTTAATACTTGGTTTTTGTACTCACCTTGTTTTTAATTTCCTTGATCAGGTTGGTGTTCACGCAGATTATTCTTATGCTAGGAGCTTGGCTCATTTTGCTGCTACTCTTGGACCAGTTGCATGGAAGGTTGCTTCTCAGAGGATTGAGCAAGCACTACCTCCAGATTGTAAGTTTGGTCGTGGGTGGGTTGGAGAATATGAACCACTGCCAACTCCTGTATTAATGCTTGAAACACGTACACAGAAAGAGCCTGTTTTGTTTACAAAATCACAAGTTTCTGCCGATGCACCGAAGAGTAACTTAACTTCAAGGACCCCAGTTCCTGCCAAGGACAATCATGTAAGAGTTCCGCCTTCAGAAGGAAAGCTATCTTTGTTTCGTCCAACAAGTGGCTCTATATTAGAAGGAAGACCATCTTTGTTTTCTTCTGCTGGATTGAGACCAAGTACCCCTATCCCTGTTAATTCCACTAATCAGCAGCAAAACATTCCACCCAGGAATTTTACAGAGGCTCAGAACAAGGCTTCAAAACAAGTTGAACTCAATTTGCCCCCGTCAAACTATCAACATGATGCTGATGTCATTGTAGAAAAGCAGCTTCCCAACAATTCAGAAATGGCAGCTACCAGGCCAAGGGATATGCCAAGGACAGTGGGTCTTATGCAATCAGTGGCTTCTAAGCAGCTGGATAATAGAGATGCTGATGTCATTGTAGAAAAGCAGCTTCCCAACAATTCAGATATGGCAGCTACCAGGCCAAGGGATATGCCAAGGACAGTGGGTCTTATGCAATCAGTGGCTTCTAAGCAGCTGGATAATAGAGTTGGTTCTGGAGGGTTGCCTAATGGAAATGGCTTTAGTTCCTCAAATAGTAGAATGATTAATTCACCTTCTGATGGTGTTTCAAATCAAATGGCCCGAGCAGCAACATTCTTTACGCAGGGACAGGAAGCAGCTCTTAATGATCCAGTTGCAGTGATGAAAATGTCAGCTGAAACGGCTAAAAAACAGCAGGAACATTCGAATCAATCCTCAGTTGATATTTCACCTGTTATGCCATCACTTCCACCTGTAAAAAATGATTCTAGCAATGCTGCTGTTGCTGCAGCGCGTGCATGGATGTCTGTAGGTGCCGGGGGGTTTAAACCAATGACCGAAAATTCTCTGACACCCAAAAATCAGATCTCTGCGGAGTCATTATACAACCCAACTCGGCAATTGCATCCACAATTCCCTCGAGTTCAGGGGCAGTTTCCCCTTCCTGCAGGAATGCAATTTCCGGCTGAGAGGAATAGTATCCCATTTCAAGCATTCATGCGGCCGCCACCTGTTCATCCAGGAAATGAAGGACAGTTCCAAAATAGACCTATGCTTTTCCCTCAATTTATGGCAGCTGACTTGTCTAGGCTTCAAATACGATCCCCTTGGCGAGGGCTAAATCCACATTCGCAGCCAAAGCAAAAACCCGAGACACTTCCTCCTGACTTGAATATTGGTTTCCAATCTCCAGGGTCTCCAGTAAAACAGTCTTCAGGTGTCATGGTCGACTCCCAGCAGCCGGACTTAGCATTGCAACTCTGAGCATGGAGAAATGATGAATCCTCCTGAGTTAATCTTAGCTCTGGACTCAGGAATTTAAAATTTTTTATCCTCACACCTCAGGTACTTAAAATGTCAGAAATTAGAAAATGCTGCTAGTTCATTGATATCATATGAGAAGTCTGGGCTGCCGTATTTGGTGCGAGGGTTTTAACACTTCAATTCATAGGGGCTGCCTTATTAGGTGCGAGGGTTATTAACATCAATCTTCAATTCATAAAATGAAAGATCCATGGCTGCGTTTTATCCATATAAAGAAGGGATTTTTGCAATTGCAATAGATGAAATGACTCCTGGAGAATTAGCGGGAAAATAAATTTTTAATAGAGCTACTACATATTTGTTCTTTTCCTATTGAAAGAATTGTGCACAAGACCAGGATGATTGGATATTGATCTCTTCTCTAGGATTATCATCTATTGATCATAAATTCTAAATCAAATGAATCTCACGCTTAAGTTTTATTTATGGCCCTTGTACATTAGATTGAAGTGCTAGTCTTTGATTCCTTTCAATGTGAATCCTCACATTCATTAGCTTCTTTTCATAGCACCTATGTTGTGTACATGTGAATTATGATCTTAAAAGAAATTTTTCTGGTGGTTCCTCTCTACCTTTACTGTTGTTTTCTATATACAGCCTTGCTGTTCTGTCATTTCTTGCCCTGAATTAAAAGAAGATAAGGTTTTGATAATTTTGATTTGTATAAATCATGTGAAAGCTCCTAAGAAATTCAATTTTTGGGTATTTTCAGAATTTCAGTCTTATCCAATTGAAGGAAATTTTATAGTCAGGAAGATTTGACTTGTTCGTGCAATACACGCAGAATTAAGATTGCAAATTGAGAGGATGACACATGATCGGATTATCTAATATAAACATTTTGGTGGAATCGGTAATATTTATATGATGGGACTCAAATTACATAGCTCAGGCAATATCCCATCATACAAAATGGTTTTAACAGAACTAGAGCAAATACCGTTTGGTTCATGCCCATTCAAAGTACTACATAAACAAAGTGGAAATTTGAAGTTGTTCTTGAAACAGCAGTAAGAAACCCTCCAATCAAAAGAACAGAAAAAACATGAATTTCATATAGCAAGTCCCCTCAAAGTGGAACCTTCAAAATAACATCCCTAAATTCAGCATCGCAATTATTATCACGAAAATTACAAGCAGTTTGATTAAATATACTTTCCATAATAACCAAGCGAAGCTCCTCCGCACTAAGACGCACTTGCAAAGCAGCACTAAAGTAGTAGCCCTGTTAGACAGGAATTACTCACACGCTGCTTGCTTATCGTGCATAGTTTGGACTGTAAATACTTGTTTACTTGGGAAACTAACCCGTTCAAGAATATTATATTTTTAATTGATTATCAATAACACTATTTTCTTTTTTCTATATATATTTATTTAGATGTTTAAATGATAAAATAATTTGTAAGGAGATTATATATATATATATATATATATATATATATATATATATATATATATATATATATATATATATATATATATATATATATATATTTATAA
>CANXYC012264132.1:0-37382 GCA_948193065.1 Aleurites moluccanus
TAGTGGTGTGTTATCAAACATTTGCACTCCTCTTACAAAGCATTTTGTAGGATCTTGGAATTCATTTTGTAAAGCTCCTTCATATGGATATTTCACTAGAGAAAGATAGTGAAACCAAATCCAGTATGGAGGAATTCTATCGCGGGCAATGAAGAATCCACTGAATAAAAGGAAGTATGCGAAAATGGCTACTACAATTGTGAATCCAAGCATTACATGAGAAACAATGCCTGAAAGAAAGGTCACGAATGAACTTCCTGCCCAGAATGCTGATAAGACTGTGAAGAAAAAGAAAAAAAACCCAGAAGCTCCCCCTGCAAGTCCTACGGTCCAGTAGGTTGTAGCTGCAAAGGCAATTGAGAGTACTATTAGAGAAGGGATTGAGATTATTGAGTGTGCAAGAACGTAGGATGATCTGCGATAAGCATTGTAAGCTGTTTCTCTCATGAATATATAACGTTCTTGCAAAAAGGCGGGGATGGATTCTGCACATGTATAGTAAGTTGTTGACATTGCGAAAGCAAAGAATCCTAATCTTTCTTGAGCACCTCTTGGAGAATTATCCAGATGCCAAAAAATGGTAGCTAAGATCAGTCCTGTAATGAACACAGCGCCAAATCGAATCCCAAATAATTCAGGCATTCTTCTTGAGTTAGTGAGTGATCTTTTTGCTATCACTAGCATTTCAATCCAAAATGGATTGGAAAATGTTTGAACTGAAGATGATAAATTGGAATCATTTGTTGCTCCAGAGACTAATTTGCCTTTGGAAATGCTTGCGCTTATTGCATCTTTAAGGGAAAGTTTTGATGAATTGCAGAAATGATTTCTTGAATTTTTCATGGATTTGGCTTGCCATGACCTGTTGAATTCCACTAACGTTCTTGTTCCACCTGGAATTTCTTCAAGCTCTCGAATCAAATCCAAAGCGAACTCTGTTCTGTTTTCATTCTCTGGAATTGGATGCCCAAACTCTGCGAAGAATTCAGGAAGACTACCTGGTGGACCAGCAAATACCGTTTGACCATGTGAAAGGAAGATCAAACGGTCAAGTAAGCTGAGGATTCTGTAACTGGGTTGGTGAATGGACATGATCACAATGCTTCCACTCTGTGCAATTCTCTGTAAAACCTTAACAACCATAAAAGCACTGGTGGAATCAAGACCAGAGGTTGGCTCATCAAGAAATAAAAGAATTGGGTCATGAACTATGTCAACTCCAATAGAAACTCTCCTTCTTTCACCTCCAGAAACACCCCTGTGCCCTTCATCTCCAATCACAGTCTTGGCTGCGCTACGCAGGCCTAACTGATCAATCAAGGCTTGAACTCTTGCTTTCTTTTTCGATTTTGACAAGGAACGAGGAAGCTGGAACTCAGCAGAGAACATTAATGTCTCTTCAACAGTTAACATTGGAAATAAAAGATCATCTTGCATAACATAAGCGGATATCACTTTCAATAGCCTTGATTCCAACACTTCACCATTCAAATTCACAGATCCTTTTAAACTTTCTTTCGAAATCCGGTCTGCAAGTGCATCAATCAAAGTTGATTTTCCAGATCCACTAGCGCCAAGAACAGACATGATTTCCCCTTCTCTGGCTTCTCCAGATATATCATTCAACAAAACCTTCATTCCCGTTTCAGAGGAATCAAAAGTATGGTTTGCGGAGAATGGAAATGACATTCTCCGGCCAACTTTAACACTGTATGATAAGTTATGAAAAGAAAGAACAAAAGGGTTTAGAGGGGGCATAGAGCTACAAGCATAGCCAAGGTCTAGAGCTTGATGATGAATTGGAGAGCTATAATTGGAATTGTCACTTTTAGCATCTTCAACACGTTTTAGAAGCTCTGCAAGGGTGGGAGAGACAGTGAGTTTGGATTTTCTAGGATACTTTTGGAGCTCCATTTGGTTTTGGCGGGGAGGATTAAAGATCGGGATCTTATTGCCCTGCTGTGACATGTTTGAATGTTCTATGCCTACATTAACATGAGACATTTGTGAATGTTTTTATGGTTGGTGTTTAGTTGCAACACTCTTTTGCAAACAATTTATAGAAAGAGTAAGCACATTTGGTGAATCTAAAATTTAAGCTTAGTATACGTAGTAGGTGGGGGGAGTTGTGGAGATTTAATTTGTTTCCTCAACACATTTGTTATATTACCAAGTCTTGAGGAAAAAGATGGTTTATGATCCACTTATATTTGGAATCTACTGACCTGCTATCCTTTAGTTCTCATCTTTTTTTTTTTTTTTAATTAATTTGGCTTTAACACTAGTTCAACGTTGATCTGAGATTAACTCAGTAGCATTATATGAATATATTTTGCATGAAAGAAATTTAAAAAAAAAAATTAATTCAAATGGGGAATAATAAACCTCTTCAGGCTGATAATTAATGAATTGTTTTTTGCATGACTAATTTGGTGTGCTGTCAGAATCAAATGAAGGAAATTATCTTATTTTCGTTCAGGAAAATTTGAAGCAAGCAAAAGAAGAAAATTAAAAAACTACATATAACATAAACTTTGTCTCCAAAAGCAACAGAAAACATAGTGGTTGTTGATTAGCAAAACCATAATTCTTATTATTTTATATATTTATAAAATGGACAATAATAGTTAGTTTCGTGCATTTTGCAACTCTATGAATTTGTTGTATGTATGGTGGGACTTTAAGCACTTGGGGTGAACCAAAATTTCCTAATCTATTCACTACACGATTTCTTTTCTTAACCAAAATCCCACATCGAAATATTCATATTCTTATAATCCCACAATTAATCAAATCGTAATATTTTGTTTTTATGAGAATGGTAGGTACGGATGTTATAACTTCTGTGGACTCAAAGTAATTGGGTGTTCATCTACTGTGGACTAAACAAATATATTTATCAAAACCAAAAACCTATTCATTAAGTCATGTTTGATTATAATAATTTTAGTAAATAATGTGAATATAAATAATTTATATGAATTTTATATAACTATTTATATAATTATAGTTTAAGACCACAAAACATAACTTGCTATAGTGTGACAACAATGCTATTGTTACTCCTCAATCCTTCCTCGCGCTATCTAGCCCCTCCTGCCTAAAAAAAAAAAATTTCTTTAATGGGATTGAAACTATAATCTTTGATATTATGAGATAAGTTCAACTTTAATACTACTAGTTAAATAATAATGTATATCTACTAACTGCTAAAGAGGAATAAACGACAAATGGAGTTTATGTGATCATCATGTGCAACTTAGGCTAGTGGGTTTTGATAACCAAAATTCAAGAGAAATGGGGTACACAGTTGGTCATTTCAAGTCCTCTCTCCTGTAGGCTATAGCACTATCAATATATTGTCCATATAAATAAGAAAATCACATATCAATTGATATCATTTAATAGCCTCAACTTCTTCTAAAGCCAAGTTTATATGGTTTTATTTGTTTGAATAAAAAACAAGTGCAAGTGGTGTATTTCACTATTTATATTCCATTATTTATATCATTTAATGTGGCTGTACTACTTGTTAAGTTTAGCAATACATATGTCCAATAGGTAAGTTTGATGTATTTTTTTTTTATATATATATAAATTTAACTCCCTAATAAGTACCTTTCAATCCTGAAACCCCAACTCAAACTAAAAAAAAAAAATGTTAGCTCAGTTGGACCAATTCATCAACTAACACCTGCATAGGCTGAGCAAGGGCCAACCAAGACAGCAACTTAAGGGCTTGGTCTAATTCGGTTCATTCAAATGCAATTAGGACCAAAATGTATGTAGATATTCTTATATTATCTTAGTCATCACAATTAAGTGATGAGTTACTGAGATAGTCTTCTAATCACTTAATTATTGAGGCAGGCTAATAGATTTATTGCATTTACCAATACCATCTTCTCCTCCCGCAGTCAAGGAGAAACTATCTAATTCACTACTACTATCTATATAGAAATAATAAAATATATAACAAGCAATATCCTTTGATCGTCACTATCCAAATAATGTAAAGTAACATGTGGCTCTTCTCTGTCTCACAATATATACATGAAGGCTCTAACCAAAATTAATGGCCTCAATAAGAAATGTGAATGTCCCAATTATTGGTTCCCAAGGGAAGTGTTACTGTAACAAGAGCGTCCTCTTCTCTGAATATAAATTCCTCTTACTTTTGAGTTCACAAATAATTACGGTAAGGAAAGTCAAAAACAATGATTATGGTTGGCGTAAACAAGTAGAAAATTTGTTGTTAACCTTCGTAGTCCATCTTCTATACCTTGAGGGTTTACTTGCTGGTAAAAAGCATCCCAAGTACACCAACCAAAGCAATCTAAAATTCCAGGCATCTGCATCTGGCAGGGCATTAATTGTTTTTCCTTTTTCTTTTTTCAATTCCCACAAGATTAAATATAGTAGTAGGAAACTTGCCCGTTTAGTTTCGCAGACTGTAAAGGTTCCAGTCTGCTCCTCCAAAATCCTGCATATGGTGCAAAGCTCATGTGAGACATAACTAACAAAGAGGAGGCTTAGCTAGCTGCAAACTAAAATTGATAACCCAATCAAGCAGCTAGCTGTAAGTCATGATCTCATAATGTGCTGCTTAAATTCTCACCAGAAATGAGCTGACATGCTTCAATGACATGAAACTAGTGGCATAACTAATTACTGATATTTCCCTAAGACTGAAACTGAAATTTTGCTCAGAGAAATGACCTACTTCATGGATTCCTTCATTAGATCAAATGGATGGTTTCCGTAATTTAAAAGAATTGCTTTTAGGCATTCTGAAGTAACTATAGCAGGATCACCTATCAAAATGCACAAAGACCTCGTATCATAAACTGAAGGAGTACAATTAAACAGCACAAGACAATTGAATTAGAATTAACATACCACTTTCAACACAGAACTCAAGTTCATCAGATGAATTTCCCTGCAAGCTGCTCCTAAATTCACCATCTAGTATTGGCAAGAAAACAATATAAGAAGAAGTTCCTTTAGTCATTTCCATTGATCCTGAATCCCCCACTCTAGGAATCATCCACCAAATTTTGAATCTAAACAGCGATAATAACCTCACATCCCTGCATCCATCACATAACCTTAAATAGGAAAAGCCCTATGAGCTACCATACACGCACACATGTTTCTGTATATATATATTTATATAATAAAACAGTGAATAATACAGTGGAGAAATTCTTGGATTGAGCTTAATTACCTAACAGCTCCAAGCTTGAAAACATGTGGACAACTGCTTTCAGTAGAAGTAGCCCCCAGAAAAGCTGAAGAATCGGTCAATGGTGTCAAAAAGACATTGTCAGGAACTTCAGTCAATGCACCTTTGCCATTAACACTGAGAGTGCCATCTTTCAGGATAGGTTTTGTACTGATAAACATGGAATGCCTCCATTTATTAGCATTATTAGTCTTAGTTAGACGCAGCAAAGACCTATGAATATTAAAATTAGAAGGGGTTAAAAATGGTGAGGATAAGGGAGAAATAGGATGCCTTGGCCTAGACAACATGCTAATTTCATGCTCATAGTATTCATGTTCATGGTGATATGAGCCATGATTTCAAGAATTTTTTTGACCGTTGAAAATTAGTTGGGGGAGAGACTGACAAAGTCTAGCCAGAAAGGGTCAGCAAAGGAAGACAAGAATACATATTAATTTTCTATGGCATATTTTTGATTGGGGAAAGAGAAAAAAAAAAAACAAACAAACAAAAAAAACATAGACTTTGCTTTAATTTCCATATCTGATTCACAGTGCACTATCATTTTCAATCTTCTTTGAGTTTTTTTATATCCTCTTTCTCATTTTTCTCTGGACATATCTGTCCTTGCAACTTGCCTATATAATACTTATACACACTTTTGTTCTCATTTACATTTTACAATAAAGGAATAGGATCCTCGAGATTCTTCATTATGTATAAATCATAGCAGATTCTACTACACTTCCAATTCTAATAAAGTCTTTTCTTTTTTTAGATTTCAAACTTACCATTCTATAATCCAATAATCCATGTGATTGAGATCAACAAGATTTGGTGTTTTCCATATTTGTTTGTATATTTTTGGTATTTTTATTTTTCTTAATTACTTTTAGTAGGAAATTTAGTTTTAAGGGTTATTTAAGATATTATATTAGTTTTGATTTGTTTCTCTATTTAAGTTAGTTTTAATTTATTTTCTTATTTATGTAAATCTGGTGATTTGTTTCCTTTTAGGAATAAATTACCATATTATATTTTAGATTTTTTGGAAGTTATTTCATATATATAGTTATGTAAATCTTAGGGTTGGGAGAGTTTGGATTTGAATTAAAAATAACATTTCTATTTGAAAGTTATTTCTTCCAATTTTCTGTATTCTTTTTTGAAATAACGAACTTTAATGCCTATTTCCTGGTATTTTTAAAATCAACAGGTTATAAAATATTATTTTCCGGTATTTGTACGTGAATCAACGGATTATAATAGGATTCTATTTTTCCATTGATATTCCGCTGCGTTACCATGTCACTTTATTTATTTTTTGAAAAAAATGTTACTTCCTAAATTGATTCCCTGTTTTCGCTTATTAGTGAACATTTTCTGGCAATAATTAGACTCCTTTATGAGCCTTTTGAATTTAGACCATTGTAATGGCTAATGGCAGACCTCAAAGCATCACGTTTTAGGAACCACCATAAGAGCCTTTTACTGCCTATAGGCTATAGTGTAATGGTTAAAACAGTATCATACCAAATAACAATAGTGTCTAATAATTTCTTGCTCAATGGCGTTGCAAATTCACCTTATCAGGTAGTATCAACAATTAAATAGGGAACCAACTTCCAAATGATTATAAATGAAAATAGCAAACAATTTAATCCTTTTTTTCCCAATCTATAACTACCTCAAAAGAAAATCAAATAAGAAAAAAAAAAAAAAAAAAAGTAAACTAGAGAAACTCCTAATAGCGGAGACAGAACTCCTAACAGCTACGTGATTAAGCCTAAAACAGTCTTTGCTTGTGATATCTATGCAGTAGCAACTGCAATTGGACTCCTAACATAGTGGACACCATCTGTCCATGTTAGTCCTCCAAATTCATACTCTTTAGCTGCATCTTCCCACTTAGCTTGCAGAGTGACCTTAAAGTCCTTTTCTTCTCCAATCTTGTCAAACGTCAACACACTAGGCTCTACAGAAATTGAAATTCCATACGGTTCTTTAATGCGAACTGCATATTTGCCAGGGGAACCAACATTCTTCAATTTCCGAGTCACAGTTACTGAACCAGATAGTTTGGGAACTGATATTGAAGGATAGTTGAAATCTAAAAGAGTGGCTGATTCAGAACATTTGTAACCTTCAGAGAAAAGGTCAATCAAGGTTTGATTGTAGCCAAGAGCACAAAGGAAGTCCAAGTAATCATTGACAGATAAGTCATAGACCAAGCCTGGATTCATGGCACGATTTGGTCTAATATGTCCAGAACCATAATTGAATGGTGTTGCCTTTTCCAAAGATCCATCCCGCATTGGATGGACAGTATTATCTCTGGTTCTTGCTGCATTAGCATTAAGATTAAGATATTAGAACAAGCTTAAATAGCAGAAACAATTTCTAGTGATAAAAAAAATTAAAATTCTTACCAGATGTCATGATTGCTGATCTAATTGCAGCAGGACTCCAATCAGGGTGGAGTGTTTTGAGAAGGCCAACAACTCCTGAAACATGAGGGCAGGACATAGAGGTACCAGATTCAATGTTGAAAGGGGTCCTACGCTTATCATATTCAAGAGAAGTGGGGCTTTGTGCTTCAGTATACGAGGCTATGACATTCACTCCAGGGGCAGTAATGTCAGGCTACAACATAACATTATTATTTAGAGACGTTAATGTTAAAAATAATAAATACTATGGTTTTGGTTGGATTGATTATATATACACCTTGAGGATCTCGGGTGTAACACTGTTAGGCCCTGCAGAGGAAAATGAAGCCATGAATGGAGCAGGACTTATGCCAAGCTTTCCCGTTGGAGACGTAGTCGCAATAAATGCCAGAGGATTGCTGTTAAAGTATACAGACAAGTTTTAGGATTAGAGACTGGTGAAGTGATACAAAGAAAAAATAAAAATAAAAAGGATAGAGAAAGAGAATCAATACTTGGTACTGTTGATATACGAAAAAACCGCAAGGCCATCTTTGTAGTTGATATGTGATGCTGGCAGAAAATGAGCATCAGTAATGATTTCATTGCCCGAAATCTCATCATTGCAAAGAATCATCCCAACTGCACCCGCTAAAGCAGCTTGCCCACCCTTATCCACTCTAGGGGTATCTCCCCTCAAACAAGCCAAGATCTTACCCTTGACCTTCTCAGGGTCCAGGGTTCCAGGTTTACAAAGCTCACTGTATGTAAAATGAACAAAATGAAAGCTCACTGTATGTAAAATGAACAAAATGACTATATTTATAGAAATTAACATCTTCTAAAGTTTTGTTGGAAAATGTTGTATCTACTTACGCATCTTTAGCAGATGCATTAGCACCCTTCGCCTGCACTGCACTAATAAGCGGATAGAATTTAGCTTTAGGCAATGCTTTAGAAATGCTTAATCCCTGAAAATGAAATTTCAGGATCCGAGATTAGATAGATTATTAGTTAGGGTATGTAAAAATTTTAGATATAGTAGGAGGAACCTTAAGTCGCAGGCCATTGCGGAGTTCAACGATGGACTGAAACTCTCGATCAAAGGTGCTTGCTCCAACAGTAAAAATCCAAGGGGCAATATTTGAGACGGTTTTAGGATTTGGTCCAGAATTTCCTGCAGAGCAAACTACCACAATACCGTTCTTGACAGCATAGAAGGCACCAATTGCAATGCCATCATAGAAATAATCAGTAGGATCTCCACCAAGGGAGACTGAAAGCACATCAACCCCATCATGGATGGCAGCCTCAAATGCGGCCATAATATCAGCATCATAGCATTCAGAGATATTAGCTGCCTCTGCGAAGTCGCAGACCTTGTAGGCAGCCACTCTAGCTTTAGGAGAACCACCTTTGGATGTTCCATTTCCAAAGCCAAACACACTGGCTCCTGGGACAAAGTTACCGGCAGCTGTTGACAATGTGTGAGTTCCATGGCCGTTAATGTCTCGGGCAGTGTTGAGAGAGGGGTCTATTGGACCTATCTTAGCCTTATAATCTTCTGCAAAAGCTTTGTTGAAGTATCTAGCTCCAATTAGTTTCCTGCAACCATTGATTCAAAGTATAAAGTATGCTTTTTATATCTTACATAAGAAAAGAAAAAGAAAATATGATGAGCAAACTACAAAATAATACAAACAAGAAAAACAAAAACATTTATAAATTAAAATACTTGTTGCAAGGGACTCCAGAGGTGGTGTCATTCTCACAGAATCCTTTCCAACTTGAAGGTACGGGTCCATAACCTTCATCGACAAAACTCTTTGACTCAGGCCAAATACCTAACAAAACCACAAAATTTTGAATCAATTATATGATTCAAATTGTAGAAGTAGTATTATACAGAAACAAATACCAGAGTCAAGATTAGCAATAATGGTATCTTCCCCAAATCTGGCTTTATTCCAGATAGACGAAGGGTGGATGACACCATTCTTTTCCAAAAGCATAAAGTCCCATGAATGTGTTGTGTGAAGCTGTTTTCCTTGATTCAAGAAGATGGACACCACTTTTGGATGCGCTGCATCAATTAATTGATCACAATTAGATTATGATCATAAGGCTCAAAGCAAGATATAAATATGTCTTTATATGTGATATGTTGTAAAAATCTTACTTGCAATTTGAGCTGCCTCTTCCTCTTCAAGAAAAGCAGCAAATCCGTTGATATGCCTTTTGTAAGAGTAGAAAATTGCATCTTTGGCCTTCTCAGTACTGCATGAATAATTAAAATTAATTATAATATTATTTGTATCCCATGACTATGAAGTTTAAAAAAAAAAAAAAAAAATCAGAATCAATGATACCTTCCCAGAAAGGAGCCGAGAAACTCGTAATGGGAATCGGCAACCGACTGAAGATCAGCCGCAGTTACTTGAGAACCGTGAGCATGAGACCCCAAGTACACTATATATGACTTTAAACAAACAGATTTCCATACACACACAGTGTGAGTAATCCTAAATAATTACTACTAAGAAATGTGCACAAAATTCATATACAAACCTTTTTAATAGCAAAAACGGGGATTTGAAAGACGCTGCACAGTATGCAAAATAAAAAAAGGGGCTTTGACAAGGACATCATTATGAACACTGATGAAGTTGATAGGCTAATTGACATATATATACAGAGAGAGACTGTGGCCAGTAACAATTCGGAGTCCTATGCTATATGCATTTCTCTTGTTTATAGAAGGTCAGTAAAGATCCAGAGTCCTATGCGATATGCAATTTTTCTGTTTATAGAAGTATATCTGCTAACCGGTTTAGCAGGGATTGCACATGATATTATTTGCTTTGATATGGTTAGAAACTCCTAAATTCTTATGTGATAACCTGTTTTATCACATATATGTTTCACAATAATAAATTAAAATTATATTTTCAACAATAGCAACGGTGAATCTTTTGCCCATCTGGGGTAATTTGGTTTTGGATGTGATTAATTTTATGCCAAACTTGGTTCTGTAAGCTGGCAGTGTCTCATTATTCTTGGACAATTCTGAACTGTTAACTTCTGAAGAAAGAGAAAAGAGAGCTGTGTTGGTCATGGTTCTTTTAAGAAATTTCTTTCCTTCATATTCGTGTAAAGATTCATGAATTTTGACAGAATCGTTACACATACTATTACGCTTGACACTTCCAATTCTAAATTTCTCATAAAAGTCTTTCCTTTTTTTTTCAGATTTCAAACTTAACCTTATAAAAGAAAAAGGAAAATAAACAGCCAAATCTCACAATAAAAAAGAAATGAACGATAATAATTTAAAAAATTTATGAAAAGGAAAATAAACAGCCAAATCTCACAATAAAAAAGAAATGAAAGATAATAATTTAAAAAATTTACTTCCTAAAAAGAATATCCTTCTAAATTTTGATTTGCCAAGGCCATAGCATTAATTATCCTGTTTTCTACTTATCAGTAAACATTTTGCGGCAATAACTAGAGGCTTACACAGCAGCCCCTCATTTTGTGGCATTAATTTTTATATTTTGATAGTTTTTAATTTAATGAATCTATTGATATATTTTTTATGTTAAAAAAAAATCATTTGGACAGGAAAAAAATGCATTAAATCTAGACCGTTAATTTCTAATGTATTTTTTCCTTTCCAAATGATTTTTGTTTAACATAAAAAATACATCAATATATTCATTAAATCAAAAACTAAAATATAATTTTTTAAAAATTTTATAAAATTTTTTAAATAGATAAAATGGAGCATATGTACACAGCAGCTCCTCTCAACCAAATTTTATAAAATTTTTTAAATAAATAAAACGGAGCACATGAGGGGCTAGTGTGCGACTGTTTACTTTGCTTCTTTTTGAGCCATTATAATTTTATACCATTAAAATGGAAAGTGGAAGGCCTCATTTAAACATCAGAAGAGCCTTTTACTGCCTATAATATCAAATAATCTGATACTAATTATTTTAACGGGTAAAGCATCAGGATGAATTGGGAACAAATTTCCAAATGATTATGAAACAAAAACAACAAATGATTTAATCCTCTTTTCCCAATCTAACTACCTCTATAGACTATAGATAAACTCCTAAATGCCAAGAGAGACTCCTAACGGCTACATAATCAAATCTACATCCTAGCTAGTGATACCTAAGCAGCAGCAGCGGCAGCAACTACAATTGGACTTCTAACATAGTGGACACCGTCCGTCCATGTTAGTCCTCCAAATTCATACTCTTTAGCTGCACCTTCCCAGTTAGCTTGCAGAGTGACCTTAAAGCTCTTTTCTTCTCCAATCTTGTCAAATGTCAACACACTTGGCGCTACAGACACTGAAATTCCATATGGTTCTTTGATACGAACTGCATATTTGCCAGGGGAACCAACATTCTTCAATCTCCGAGTCACAGTTACTGAACCAGATATTTTGGGCACTGATATTGAAGGATAGTTGAAATCTAAAAGAGTGGATGGTTTAGAACATTTGTAACCATCAGAGAAAAGGTCAATCAAGATTTGGTTATAGCCAAGAGCACAAAGGAAGTCCAAGTAATCATTGATAGTTAAGTCATAGACCAAGCCTGGATTCATGGCACGGTTTGGTCTAATATGTCCGGAACCGCTGGTGAATGGTGTTCCCGTATGAAAAACTCCATCAAGCATTGGATGCACAGTGTTATCTCTGGTTCTTGCTGCATTAGGATCAGGATTAAATAATGAATTAATTATAAATATAAACTATTGGCAGTGGTAAAATGTTACCAGTTGTGGTGATGGCTGATCTAATTGCAGCAGGACTCCAATGAGGATAGAGTTTTTTGAGAAGGCCAACGACTCCAGAAACATGAGGGCAAGCCATAGATGTGCCAGACATAAAGTTGAATGGAGTCCTACGCTTATCAAATAATTCCACAGTGGGTTTTCCTTCTAGAGAGAAGGAGGCAATGATATCCACCCCAGGGGCAGTAATGTCAGGCTACAACATATTCAAAATTATTGTACATTAATTAGGCATATTAGTAAATAAAAATAATTAATATTGCTTGATTATAGAATACTTTGAGGATCTCAGGTGTAACGGTGTTTGGCCCCACAGAGGAAAATGATGCCATGAAAGGAGCAGGCCTTGCAAGCTCTGAAGATGTAGCCGTTATAAATCCTAGAGGATGACTGTTAATTTATGCGAAATTAGATAAACTAATTAATGAATGGGTCAGAAACTGATTAAATGAGAGAGGTAGGGAAGGAATAGAATGAATTACGTACTTAGTAGTATTTATATAGGAAAAGACTGCAAGGCCATCTGTATAGTTAATATGTGATGCAGGCAAAAAATGGACATCTCCAAAGATTTCATTACCATTGCTCTTATCATTGCAAAGAATCATCCCAGCGGCGCCAGACAAAACAGCTTGATAGCTCTTATCAAGCCTATCAGTTTCTCCCCTCAAACAAGCCAAGATCTTACCCTTGACCTTGGAAGGATTCAATGTTCCTGGCTTACACAGCTCACTGCATCATATAATAATTAAATGAATCATTATGATTATGACCATGGAAAGTGGAAACATCTATAAATAAAAAAAAGTTGGAAAAATGCTTCTTACGCATCACGAGCAGATGCATTAGCAGCTTTGGCTTGAAATCCACTAATAAGCGGATAGAATCTATTTTCAGGCATGGGTCCAGAAATGCTGATTCCCTGAAATCAGATATATCGATAAATACAAATGATAACAAAGAAATAATTTGTAGAAATTATTAAAGTTAAAATACAAAAAAGAAAAAAAAAAAAAAAAAGAAAAAAAAAAAAAAAAAGAGGAGGAACCTTAAGGCGGAGGCCATTGCGAAGCTCAACAAAATTCTGAAACTGTCGGTCTAATGTGCTTGCTCCAACAGTTATAATCCAAGGGGCAATATTGGAGACAGATCCAGGATTTGGTCCCTCATTTCCTGCAGAGCAAACTACCACAATACCATTCTTGACAGCATGGAATGCACCAATTGCAATGGCATCTTTGAAATAATCAGCAGGGTCTCCACCAAGAGAGACTGAAATGACATCAACTCCATCATGGATGGCTGCCTCAAATCCTGCCAAGACATCAGTATCATGGCATCCACCGTCATCGCCTTTGGCAGGCCAGCACACCTTGTATGCAGCCACTCTAGCTTTAGGAGAACCACCTTTAGTAGTTCCATTTAAAGCACTAAACAAATTGGCTCCAGGGACAAAGTTACCAGCAGCTGTTGATAGCGTGTGAGTTCCATGGCCTTCATAATCACGAGCATTGTTTAGAGAAGAGTTTAATTTATGATGACTTGTATAACCTTTGTTGAAGTATCTAGCTCCAATTAGTTTCCTGCAATTGGTGTGTGTGTATATATATAATAAAAACCAACAAAATACTTATAAATTAGAAACTAAAGAACCAAAATATCAGAAAAACCAGTATTCAAAGCATAACCTGTTGCAAGAGACTCCAGAGGCGGTGTCATTCTCACATATTCCTTTCCACCTTGAAGGTATGGGTCCATATCCTTCATCACTAAAACTCTCCGATTCAGGCCAAACACCTAACAAATACAAACACAAAATGAATAGTGCAAGGCCAGAAACCGCGAAAAACATAAAGAAGAGAAATAAACAGCAGACCAGTGTCAAGATTAGCTATGATCATATCTTCCCCAAATCTGGCTTTGTTCCACAAAGAAGAAGAGTGGATGACACCATTCTTTTCTAGCGACATAAATTCCCATGAATGCGTTGTGTGTAGATGTCTTCCTTGGTTCAAGAAGACAGACACCACTTTTGGATGCTCTAGAATTAATCAACATAAAAAATTAATTATTTATGATCATCCATCAACCAATAAAATGATAATATTAAGATCTCATCACTTGCTTGCAATTCGAGTTGCCTCTTCCTCTTCAAGAAGAGCAGCAAATCCGTTGATGTGCCTTCGGTAAGAGTAGAAAATTGCATCTTTGGCCTTCTGGGTACTGCATGGATTAAAATAAAATAAAATAGATTATTTATTGAATATGGATCCATATAATTACGCAAAATACGTCAGAATTAAATACCTTCCAAGAAAAGAGCCAAGAAACTCATAATGAAAATTGGAAACAACTTCAAGATCAGCCTCATTTACTTGAGGACCGTGTGCGTGAGATCCCAAGTACACTACGTAAGACTTTAAATGAGCAGACCGTAACAACCAATGTTAGCCCATTAGCTATTAGAGTTATAATGAGTGATAGCGAGTATAATATACATGCATGTTACCTTTCTGATAGCAAAAGCGGGCGTTAGAAACAAACTACATAGAGTAAAAAATAAAACTACTTCTGATAATGAAAGCTTTGACAACAACATTGTGTTGTGGCTTGGTTGATTTATTTAATTAGCAGGTATAGTGTATATTAACATTAATTCATTCTATATATAGATAGAAAGAACTTAGAATAAAGAAACCTAGGGAAGTAGTTGTAAATGATATGTGGAATTCTTCCATGAGTGGAATTCTACATGATTATAATGACTGGAATAATGTATTTGTTTTTTTTTTTGGTCTTTATCCTAATTATTGAAGTCGATTAACAGGCTACCAGCAATAATCCATAGTAAAAATAAGGCCACATAATTGAAAAAATTGGCATACTAAAAATCTATCTCTATTTGGAATTTTATGAACCTTCGTAAATTTTACTCTTTCCCATTGTGAAATCTTCGAGTTTATATATATGGTGATGAATAAGATAGTAGAAAGAACAGGGAAAAAAAAAATTTGCTTAAAAAAAGTAAAATGAAAACTAAAAAGCGTTTTGTATAAAATATATGGGTTTTGTAAATTAAAGCCCAAAGAAATAGTAGCTAAGATTTGAGAATTGGTGAATAAGGAAATGACAGCAAGGACGCAACTCATTCAATACACACAACACGCATTAAAACGCGATTTGGAAAAAGCAAGTGTTTTTTATTTTTCGATCTAATCCAAATTAAGTAAAAAAAATATAAAAAAATAATTATAAATACGTTAAATTTATATATTTAAATTTAATATATAAAATTTATAATAGATTTTTGTTGCTATCTATTTGATTTTTATTTAACCTAAAAAAATATATCATTAGATTTATTATATCAAATATTATTAAATTATAATTTTTTTAAAAAATTGTGATTATTGATTTACTCTCAAGGATATGGATTAAATTTCACTTGTTTTCTCTATATAAGTTTTTTGATATTTTCATCACTAAACGATCGCTACTCAAAATTAAAGTTGAAACGCTATCGTTTATTTTTTAAGGTTATATTTGATACTAATTGTGTAAGATAAATGAAAGAAATTAAATAAGAGAAATAAAGAAAAAAAAAAAGAATTTTAAATTCATTTATATTGTTTAGATATCTTATTTTTATAATAAAAAAATAAGATAAATTTATCATTTTAACCTTATAAAATAAAAATAATAAGGACTAAAGAAATATATATTTTTATAAATTTTATTTTTTACCTTATTTTAACTTTAAATTTCTCTTCAAAATTGAGAGAAATTTATATTTTCGTAAAACTTAAATGTAATTTTCTCTATTTTTTTTCCTCTTCATTTTTAACTAATCAAACTAAAGAAATAATATTTATTTCTCGTCTTTTCTTTTCTTTTCTTCTTTTCCATCAAAACAAATATAGTCTAATTGCAAAATTCCATAACATATAAGGGAAGTTCTTAGAAAGAGAAACAAAAATGGTTGGAGGACGAAAAGAAAAAAAATTTGACTTTTAGGACTTTAATTGATGAAAAAATAATAAAAAAAAAAGATAAAAAGCTCTCGTTGTCTAACGAAAGTAAAATATAAAAATTATTTAGCATAATTTTAAAAATATATAAATTATTTAATATAATTTAAAAAATATAGAGATATTAAAGTAATTATTTTTTACTTTTTTCAATTAATTATTCTTAATCACTAATTACTTGTAAAAAAAAAGTTTAGTTTTCTTTTTTTCTTGGTTTCTTCTTTTGTTACTAGTAGACCCTTTTTAATCTATAATTATAATTCTAGTAGATAATTGACCCAAATGGTCATAAGATTTTAGGGTAAATTTTAGTGTGATCACTAGCCAATAAATTTTTTCAATTTAGTCATATAATAATCTCTATCAACGGTGGTTGGAGTCAAAAGTTGCTGCCCCGTCACAATTTCAAAAAGGATGTGTCCGAAGGTATGAAGGCTCATTTCCTGTCATCAAGAAAATTGGGAAGCAAGCCTACAAGCTTGAGTTGCCACTAAAGATAAAGGTGCATCCAGTATTCCATATGAGCCTACTCAAGCCTTACAAGGAAGATACCAAAGATCCATCCCGTGGAATGTCTAAGCGTGCGTCAATGGGTGTCCGCAAGCAATATGACAAGAAGGTCGAAGAAATTTTGGCCAATCGAATAGCCCATTATGATAACCAACCCTTCTCGCATGCAGTACTTGTTAAATGGAAGGGACTGCCGGATAGTGAGACGAGTTGGGAGCTGCTCCGAGATATATGGCAATTCGAGGAGCAAATCAAGAAATATGAAGACCTGAAGGCATCCAAGGCAACGAGGACGTCGCCAGGTTAGGTGGGGGAGAATGTCACTTGCCGAAAATTTCTAGAAAATTCTTTGCAATTCTCCAAGGTTCCACCACTTTCCACACTTGTGTAGAGATAGCTAGAATTGGCCAGACAAATGTGGAACATTCTAGTAAACTCTTGTATATAGTAGTTTTGCTTGTAAATATGTAGAATTGTGTGGAATAGTCTAGATGACAAATCTAGACCGTCGGATAGAATTGATCTCTACCGTCCACTGAGGAGGTGGAATGCCTATAAATAGGCTAGGCCATTCTTTCATTTGTAACATAGAAAACATTGTAATCAAGTTTTAGTAACAAAGAGCCTTTCAAAGTTCTTTCAAACTCTCATATTTTCTTTGCTTACTTTAGCTTACTTTGCCAACGGTTTTGGTATTCAAGGAAAGGCTGACTAGCTTACTCTTGGGAAGAAGTTTGCTAATGCCGCACGAGAATTGTTGGGAGGAAACAATAGCTCCGTGACAGTTTAGTGTGATCACTAGCCAATAAATTTTTTCAATTTAGTCATATAACTTTCTAGTTGATTGCATCCGATAATTACCTATCATTTTTTTGGCTGGAATACATAAAAGTGCCCCGTAAGATGACACGTGAACAAATTTGCCATATCAATTGATATGGAAGCAATTGATTTTGAATGGAATGTGGGTCCCTCGAGTCAGATAATTTTTTTCCTCCAGCAGATACATGATTGACGTGTGTCCTGGAGAGAGAAAAGTCCAAAATTTTTATCGTTCTATTGCTCACATCTCTCTCCCTCGCATCCAACATTTCTTTCGTTATTGAAGCCATAATCCATTGTTATTTGAAGCTCTCATCTCATCTCATCTCTTCTATTTCTTCCATTTTCGATTTTTTATTTGGTTAATTCATCGTACCCTTCCATAATTGATCAAAGATTTCTTAAATCCCGATGTTGGTGTAGATTGGGGCTGGAATTTCAAAAAATCTAAAGAAATATACATGGATTTTCTTCAATGACACAAATCATCGTCCCTCGTTGCGAGTGCAGACTTCCTTGTTTGTTTAAGACATCTTGGTCTGACATTAATCCCGGGAGGAGATATTTCAGGTGTAGGAACTATTTGAATATAAGTGATTTTTGGTGTGGTCGATTTTTGAAAAATGGTTTATTATCATGTTGTATAATTTTCTTTTCCCTTAGTTGAACTATTTAAGCCAACTGAAATTGCCTGTGTATGTTGATTTCACTGTGTATTATTCATTTGCCCGTGTATGTTGAATTTTGAATGTGCTGAGAAAATTGCCGAGACACATAAGGTTAGACAATAAATGCCAACCTGCACCTGAGAAAATTGCCAAGGCACACAAGGCTGCAAGATTTGCAATTGGAACCTTGACATTTAATGATGTGTCTGTTGCGGTGGAATTCTTGAAGACATCACTTGAATTGCTGATAAATCCATCAGCTGGTTAGTAATAAATTATGTTTCATCTTGGTAAGGTATCTAGTGGTGCTTTTAATATTTGGTTTTTGACTTTTGGATGCTTTGATATGTAAAGTAATTAGATATTTGTACAAATATGATTGCTCATTTTGATACACATTGATGTGAATGAAAGTTATTGATATTAATTTCCTCAGTCTATGTGGTTTTACCTTTCTGTTTGATTGTTGAGAGAGATGTTTGAGACTTTGTATTCAGATTTTTTTTTTTTTAGACATAAACCCATCTTTTATCTTTATAACTTTCACAGGATGGACATGGTAAACATTGGACATTGAAATTGAAAGTTGTCTACTCCAGGTTTAGTGAAAGTTGGACATTAAATTTAGACCATTAAATATAATACACAAAATTTATAATGTATTTTTTTCTATCCATTTAATTTTTGTTTAGCATAAAAAATATATCATTGGATTCATTATATGAAACACTATCTAATTATAATTTTTATAAATTTTTACAAAAATTTTTAGATATCTAAAATTAGACAAATAAGGAACTGCTGTGTAAAAATACACAGCAACCCCCTCAACCCGAATTAATGGGGAAGATTTTCCATGTATGTCAAGAATGACCAATGAATTTCATCCAATAATGATATATATAACATAAATTTCGGGTTGAGGGGGGTTGTTGTGTATTTTTACATAGCAACCCCTCATGTGACCCATTTTACCTATTTAAAAATTTTTATAAAATTTTTAAAAAATTATATTTTGATAGTATTTGATATAATGAATATATTGATATATTTTTTATGTTACACAAAAATCATTTGGATAGGAAAAAATATATTAGAAATACGTTAAATTTAGACCATTAAATATAATATATAAAATTTATAATATATTTTTTTCTGTCTAAATAATTTTTGTTTAATATAAAAAATATATCAATAAATTTATTAAATAAAAAATTATCAAAATATAATTTAAATATATATATATATATATATATATATATATAGACCAAAAGCCTCATTGGGACGATGAAATTTTTGGCCTTTCTTTCTCTAGGACACACGTCAATCATGCATCTGCTGGAGTAAAAAATCATTTGACCCGTAGGACCAACCATTCATTCAAAATCAATTGCTTCCATATCAACTGATGTAGCATATTTACTGACGTGGCTGATATATTTTACATGGTATGCCACATCATCATTCTTAAAAAAAAAAAAAAAAATGATAAGTGATCACCGAATGCAATTAAATAAAAAATTAGGTGACCAAATTGAAAAATTTTACCGGTTAAAACTTATCACCGTACCCTAATTCTAGTTCTAGTTCTACACACATACAAACACCTTGCTTGCCAGTGATTATTGATTTGATTTGATACTTTTTAAACTCCTTTTCCCCAAAAGTTTTCCTATTGTCAAAACTTAAAACCCCAATTCCCAATTGATTGTTTTCAAGAGAGATCTTAAAAATATGTCATACGCATACCTCTTCAAGTACATCATCATCGGTGATACCGGTAATTGTAATTTATGATTTTCTTCATTGATTGATTGATTGATTGATCCATCCATCTGGGTGGGTTGGGTTCTTATTGTTGATTGAATTTTGCAGGAGTCGGAAAATCATGTCTTCTGCTTCAGTTCACAGACAAGAGGTTCCAACCGGTTCATGACCTCACCATAGGTGTGGAATTCGGGGCCCGGATGATCACTATCGACAACAAACCCATTAAACTTCAAATTTGGGACACGGTTTCTTTTTCCTCCTACTCCTTTTTTATTTCTTATTTATTATCAAAATATCAACATTTCTCTTCAAAGCTTTACTCTTTTTAACTTCTCAATTATTTGCTCCTTCTAAAGCTGTAATTTTCCATGATATCACAGGCGGGTCAAGAGTCCTTCAGATCTATTACAAGGTCCTATTACAGAGGGGCTGCTGGTGCTTTGCTTGTCTATGATATTACCAGGTAGGATTTATCATTCAGTCTTGCTAAATCTATGAATTGGGTCTTCTGTTGTATTCTCTTTTTAGATATAGATTTGAGTCATTCCTCTATGTTATGTTACTAATTATACTACTTCATGCTTTTGGCATTTTAATAACTAACTAAAATCTGGAATCTTTTTAAACAACACAATTTTCTCTTGGTTCTTCGTTTTCTTTCCCTTAAATTATTATTCTTAATCTTACCTAAGATATTCCAATTATAGCAAGTAGTCTAAATTCTTGTGTGATACACAGTATAGGTCTGTGTGCTTACTGTAATTAAGGGCAAGCCTTTGCCAGCTTCAAGTCACAAACTACATTACATGAAAGAAAAACCTCTGCTGTTTATATTGTTCTATAATTAGTATTGGTGTCTCGTTGTTTCATTTTACAGGAGGGAAACATTTAATCACTTGGCTAGCTGGCTGGAGGATGCTAGACAGCATGCAAATGCTAACATGACAATTATGCTCATTGGTAATAAGTGTGATCTTGCTCATAGAAGGGCTGTCAGCACAGAGGAAGGAGAACAGTTTGCCAAGGAGCATGGGTTAATCTTCATGGAGGCCTCAGCAAAAACTGCTCAGAATGTTGAGGAGGTAAAGAAACATATTACCTATATGTGTTGGAACATGTTTTGGACAAAATTTTCTCTTTAACATATATTAGCTCTTCTAATAGCAAGTTTTTTCCGTGTAGGCATTTATCAAAACCGCTGCAACAATATATAAGAAGATTCAAGATGGAGTTTTTGATGTTTCAAACGAGGTCAATTTTCTTCCTTTACATGTTCATATCATGAATCATCTGTTTTTTTTTTTTTTGGTATATTTGTCTCCCGGTAAAGCATGTTGGCTTGTAGTAAAGCTTCTATATATCAATCATATGAATTTTGAAGGTTGCCAAGATGATACATATACATCAATTATAGTAAAGCAGTTAGCTCAATTAGTAATAATTCCAAGTTGGACTTATGGATTTAAAAACTAGATTTTCCCCAAAAACAAAAAAGAAGAAGAAGAGAGAGATTATGGTTATATTAGTTTTGGTTGCTTGGCTACTGCTCTTTGTTATATTCTTCTCATGGAGAGATCCAGGTGATTTTGTGTTAGAAGATGAGCTCATTAGTGGTAGGCCTAGCCTTTAACAGGTGTGTTTGTTACTCTAGTGAAAGAAAGAAAAAAAATAGTACATTAATATTGAGGGTCGAAAGTTTATTTTCCTTCAGTGATTTTTGGATTAGTTGGATAGAATCCTAACATTATTCAAGTGAAATTATATTTTTGTCCTTATTTTAGGTGTAAATAGGTAATGTGCTTTTGTTACTTAAGTGAAAGAAAGAAAAAAGATAGAGAGATTATATTTCACCCAGTTTGGAAAGTTAATAAAGTGAGGAAAATAAGCAGAGAAAATATTGTTATTTGAAAGTTTATTTTCCCTTCACTTGAAAAATTTAAAAATTTTAATAAGTTTTGTCCTTATTTTTTTTCTTGAAAAATGTGTTTAGAGGTGTAAATAGGTAACTACGTGAATTTTCTCTTCACTTTCCTCCCAATTTGGGGAGGAAATTCTTGTGTGGGACTGACACATCTCTTTCCTCGAGAAATTATATTCTATCACTGTTATTCCAACTAGGATTTCTAGTTGGAATGACAATCCAATTGAATGTTGACACATAACTATATTTTCATCTGATTGGAAAGGAAACATCAAATCTAATTTAATTATATTAATTACACCAAAGAAAGAGAAAGAAAAAGAGAAAATTTTTGTTTTGGTAACTATAAATTTTAACTATTGTTATAAATTAATTTAATGTTTTAATTTAATACTATAAATAAGTATAGATGCATTTTTTTTTTTAATTTATTGATTATAAGTATCATGTTACCCAACTTTAAAGGATGGGAAAGTTATAGATGTCCTACTGCTGGATTACAAATCCGCGTTATTGGACTGAGCAACCCAAACTTCTAATTAATATAAATTGTAAATACACGAATTTATTAACTTACTAAATTGCAATATAACTTAGATTTCTTGTTGAGCACTGAAAATTTTTAAAAGGAAAATAAATATAAAAAATTAAAATTTTAATGCATACTCATCACTTGTATATTAGCTATTCCCGATGACAATAAAATTTATAGCACGCGTTTACCAAAATAAAAATTTCCTCTTTCTCTTTCTTTGGTATAATTAATATAATTAAATTAGGTTTGATGTTTACTTTCAAATCAGATAAAAATATAGCTATGTGTTAGCATTTAATTGGCTTGCTATTCCAACTAGGAATCCTGGTTGGAATAACAATGATAGTATATAATTTCTCTTCTTTCCACCTTTATTTTCCTTTTCTTTCCTTTTATTTTTCTTCCTTCCCAAACAGATGTAAAGGAAAATAGCAATTTATTTTCTTTCCTTTCCCAAACAATGTAAAGGAAAATATCACTTTATTTTCTTTCCTCTCTTTACACAATGTGAATCACTCTGGAAACGCTAATTAAGAGACTTGCAACAATCTATGACATCAGCAACTAACTTCAGTAACAATTAACAACTTTGACGTAACTAGTCCAGCTCATTGATATGCATACCAACTTTCCTTCCCTTTCTGATGTATTGCGTTCTGTACATGTTGGTTTACTGCCAAAATTAGGTAGTAGATGTTGTTCAAGTTGATCAATTAATAAGGTTTGGTTATTAATCTTTGAGTTGCTATCCATGTTTTCATTGGCTCAATTGTTTTCAATTTATGATGTTACCCTCTGTTGACATTCTTCTCGTGAAAAGATATAAGTGACATTGGGTAGTGCCATGAAAATTATGCATATAGAATTTTTACAATAACTAGGTTTGGTTATCATAGCAATTCAAATCATGCCAATTTGCATTATTTACAAGTTTGAAGCGTGGACAATAGGCCACTTATTGTAATATTATTGGACGAGCCGCTTATTGCAATTATTGGATGAGATGATGTGGCTGATACTCTTTTTGGGTTTATGTGTAGTCTTATGGAATAAAAGTTGGATATGGTGGAATTCCTGGACCATCAGGAGGTAGAGATGGCTCTTCTTCTCAAGCTGGAGGCTGCTGCAGTTGAAAGTTCAAACTCATTTGCTATACTGAACACAACCAGTTTACGCTTGAGATTTGTCTTTTGGGATCTGAATATTGGGACTTGTATTTTTGAAATATGCAGATTAAGCGCATGTGATACATGTATAATCCACCTTGATGTCATTTCTATTGATTGTAAATTCATCAAATGCTTTATTTTTCTTTTCCTTTCTATTGCTGGATCGTATTAGTTTGGTTCTTTTGCAGTATTGAATGAAACACTGAATTGTGAAAAGCAGAAAGTTTTTTAATATAGATATTGTTTGATGTTTTAAAGTAGAATTGTTGGGGAGCTAAACCAAGTGGTTTAATCTGGTGGGGATTGTATGTGCATTTTGGATCAAATCCCTAAGCCACTACTGCCTCCTCTTTCAAATTTATATAAAATCTGTCTTTGAATGTTGAATAATGTTTCACTCTTAATGATCTAAACCATTGTATAATTCACTAATTTTATGCTCACCAACACCATTTGATGCTGATTAGCATGTGTGTGCGTGTGTGTTGTACTTGCAGGACATGTTGAGTTCCGACAACATGTTGACATTTTAGTTGAGCAGGCAGTCATTTAGGATTTAAGTCCTTTCCTCTTCCTAACAAAACAAAAACAAGTTAATCCTTTGGAGGCAGAATTTAAATAACACGAGGAGCTGCTGTATTATCTTTAGTAGCATTACTTGAGGGGTTGCTTTGTTAAAAAAACAATAGCTGCTATTAAAAAAAAGGTTAATTATAATTTCCTCTATAAAATGATCTATTATATTAAATTCCTAAAAATATACTAATTTTTTCATGACGAATATCATAATATATTATTAGACCCTTCCGTCTAATTTTGCCGTTAATCAATCTTATAAGGATAGTAAAAAGATTCAAATGTTCTTATTCTTTATTTTTAATTAATTACATTTTATTTTTGTTTTAAATTTTTTTTAAGGTTAAAAAATTTATTTTAATATTTTTGATAAATTTTAAAATAAAAAATATTTTTTATTTGTTATTTTTTATTTTAAAAAATAATTTAAGAAGAAATTAAATTATTAATTAAATTATTTTTTTTTAAATTTTTTAATACAAATAAAAAATTTATTTTCATATTTTTAACAAATTTAAAAATAAAAAATAAAAATATTTTATTTTTAATTAATTACATTTTATTTTTGTTTTAATTTTTTTTTAGGTTAAAAAATTTATTTTAATATTTTTGATAAATTTTAAAATAAAAAATATTTTTTATTTGTTATTTTTTATTTTAAAAAATAATTTAAGAAGAAATTAAATTATTAATTAAATTATTTTTTTTAAATTTTTTAATACAAATAAAAAATTTATTTTCATATTTTTAACAAATTTAAAAATAAAAATTAAAAAATATTTTTTAAAAAATATTTTTATTTTTTATTTTTTAAAAAATAAAATAAAAATACTTTTTTAAATATTTTTAAAAAATATTTTTATTTTCAAATTTGTCAAAATATGAAAATAAATTTTTTTACCTTAAAAAAAATTAAAACAAAAATAGAATGTAATTAATTAAAAATAAATGATAAGAGCATTTTGATCTTTTTACTAACCTTATAGGATTGACTAAGGGTTGATTAATAATAAAATTAGACGGAAGGGTCTAATAATATATTATGATATTCGTAAAGGGAGAGAGTTAGTGTATTTTTAAAAAATCAGGAGAATTTAATATAATAGATCATTTTACAAGGGAAAATTATAATCAACCCTTAAAAAAATTTTATAAAATTTTATAAAATTCATTTTATATGAAATAAAAATTAAATAAATTTAAAAATATATATATATTAGAAGTTTATTAAATCTAAATTATTAAATTTTAACGGATTTAATATATTTATATTATATTTTTTAAATTTATTTGATTTTTATTTTATAAAAAAAATATTATTGAATTAGTTGTAATAAATATTATCATATTATAAATTTTAAAAATTTTTATAAAATTATTTTAGATTAAAAAGGCAATACAGTAGTGGCTGCTAGTGTCAACCCCAATACGAAAGTTTTTTTAAACAGAGCATCGAAAGCAGACATTAATTAGAACAGCAAGATGGATCGAACTTTAAAGCTGATATTTGGGGCATAACCCAGAGAAAGAGAGATGCAAACTTGGGATTGGGGTACGTATACGTGCGATGCATGTTTGCCTCGACACAAGACGACGAGAAATGTAATTATTATTAGATAATAATAATAGAAATTAATTTGATTTTAATTGTCCGTCGCCGTCAGTGGAGAGGAAGAAGCGCATTTCTAATATTTTACCTACGTATGTATAAATATATATATATTTTTTAATAAATGAAATAAAAAATTTTCTGTAAGCTTTCTTATTTGTTCGTCTTCCACTTTGGTTTGACACAGAGACAGAAGAAAGAAAGAGATACAGTTTAAGGAGGAATCCGAAAATCCATTTATTTCTGATCTGAAAACGAATCAAAATCAACGGATCCATTGAATTTCTTATTCGTAAGCTTCAAATTCTCTTTTATTTTCTCTCACCTTTTTAATCCATTATCAATCTATTTCTAATTAATCTCGATTAATAGATCACTTATCGTTGCTGGTATTATTTAATGGCTTCACCTGGTAATCCTCCAAATCAAGGAGGTGGTGCTTTTGATGTCAATAAGCTGTTCAAGCCATCTTCCAGCCCTGTGAATATGAATATGAATTTGAATCACATGAATATGATGCAACCATCCCCATCCCCATCACCATCACAGCGGCAGCAACAGCAACAGCCGCCTCCTCTGAGTCCTAGTAACTCAAACCCAACTGCTGCTGGCAATCTCACCACTTCCCCTTCCTTTCCTCTCCCTTCTTCACTTCCTTCCTCTTCTCCTCCTTATTTGACTCCATCTTCTTCTTATCCTCCTCCTACTAGTCCTTACCACCCTTATCACCCTCACTACCTCTCTCCATATCCACCGCCACCTCCTCCTCAACACCTTCAACAGCATCACAATCAGTTCCTCACTAACATGCAGCACCACAATAGACCTCCAACCATCTCTTCTTTTCCTCCTCCTTCTGCTGCTGTCACTCCTCCATTCTCCCCTAATAACCCTAATCCTGGTGGTGTCTTGATGGACATTCTCACCAATCAGGACCAGCAGCAACAGCAGCAACAACAACAACCTCCTGCTTCCACCAATCTCACCATGCCCTTCTCTTCACCTTCTTCTTCATCACCTGTATCCAACTTCAATGCTCCCGTCCCTTCTGCTCCGCCTGTCAGTTTGGCATCCCCAACTCATCAGTTGCAGCAGCCCAGCCCAACTCCCATGAGAATGCTCAGCAGCAAGCTCCCTAAAGGCCGCCATTTAATTGGCAATCATGTCATGTATGATATTGATGTCAGATTGCAAGGAGAGGTGCAGCCACAACTTGAAGTCACCCCCATCACTAAGTATGTCTCCGATCCTGGCCTTGCACTTGGCCGTCAGATTGCTGTCAATAGAAATTACATTTGTTATGGACTCAAGCCTGGAGCTATTCGCATCCTCAATATCAATACTGCCTTGAGATCCTTGCTTCGTGGGCATAACCAGGTTAGTATTTTCTTCTTGCAAAGCTATTCCTACCTCGTCTTTTTCTTTAGCTAAACCTCTTTATCATGTTCACACACGAAATGATTATTAATTTCATCCCCATGAAAGTTTGTTCCTTTAGTTGATGTTATTCAAGATATTGTCTCTGAAGAATATTGGTTTTCGACTCATCTCATGAAGTTGCAACAATTGGATTTGTTGTTTGTAATAGCTGCAAAAGTTTTTTACCTCTTTATAATAACTAAATAGTGCTGAGCCTTGTATTTCAATAACCATTTATAGTTCTAATGTAAGCATGCTAACTGCCTGAAAGAAAGATTTGAATCCATTATCTTGTATAGATCATCTCAAATCATATGTGGATGTCTCCCTAACTTTGGTAACTATAATTTTCTCGGACACTCTGATCTTAATGAACTTCGCAATGCTGCAAATTATTGATCTTATTATTCTTCACTGTCTTTTGCTGTTTGTGCTTTTTGTTTCAGGTTCATACCTTGTTCCAATCCATTGTCAAATTAAGTTTTTGCATTTCTTAAAATGCTTTGAAAGCCATGTGATAGAATTCTAGTTTGGTCATTCTTAGTTTCTGACTACTACTTCTGTTATTTGATTTGTTAACCTGTAGGGGAAAAAAGGTAGTCTTTTGATATTGCTTTCTCCTGACCTAATATACCACAGACTTAACGTACGGAGCATTTCCATTTATATTATTCCTTACTGTTTTGCATGTAATTCTAGTCAACCAGTTACTTGAACTCCTCCATAGAGATTAATTCCTAAAATGTATAATGGAACTTTTCATTTAGTATTATACGGATGTACACAGTTGTTGGATGGACTTGCTGAGTAAGCCTCATTCATTTCATCCTTTTGGTTTACTGAATTTCTCACCTCTCAAGTGGTGATAACAACTGGTTAAATCTTGTGTATTTTCCTCTACCATGGAACATACTTCCTTTTTGTTTGGATCATTATCAGTTAGTTATGATAGTACTATTCTTGTCACCTTTAAACATGTTTAGGCTTCCTTATCTATGTTGTAATTCCCAGATACATCATGCAATAATTGAACTTCCAGGTCTCTCTCTCTCTCTCTGTCATTTACATGCACTTCTTTTTTTCAGAAAGTAACAGATATGGTGTTCTTCGCTGAAGATGTTCACCTTCTGGCCAGGTAACTTTTTGTGTTGTTAAACAGGCAGACTTGCATAAAACAATATAAAATAGAAAAGCCAAATCTTCTAATTTTATTTCTTTCAGTACATGCATTGATGCACGGGTCTTCATACGCCAGATCAATGAGGGGCCAGATGAGGAAGAGAAGCCTCAAATTTTTGAAAGAATTGTTCTTGCCCTTCAGATAATTGCAGAGGGAGAATCTGTCCATCCATGTGTGTGTTGGCATCCTCACAAACAAGTAATACTAGATTCTGTTATTCATGTTATCATAAGTTATCTAACATTTTTTTCTTGATTCTGTTTTCTTTTTCTTTTTCTCTACTTCTTTATCGGTTTGAGCTTATGATTTTTAGTTTTACATATATTTATATGGGTTTAAAATCATTACAGGAAATTTTGATGGTTGCAATTGGAAATCGGATCCTAAAAATCGATACCATTAAAGTTGGAAAAGGTGAAGGGTTTTCAGCTGATAAACCTCTTAACTGTCCCATTGACAAGTTAATTGACGGGGTCCAGCTTGCTGGCAAACATGATGGTGACGTTACTGAGTTGTCAATGTGTCAATGGATGACCACCCGTTTAGCTTCAGCTTCTGTAGATGGCACGGTTTGTTTTTCCCTTTTCATCTTGTTTGCTTTGTGGTATTGTAGAATGACCTCTTATTATAGTTAAAGATTGTCTAGTCACTCTTCAGCAAGGACTTGATCCTGATCTCCTCTTTCCTCCCTTCCCCCTCGTCCCAAAAACAAACAAAAACAAAGGGAGAAAAAAAAAAATCATTGTCTGACCAATGTCTGTGGCAGGGATAGTGCCATGAGAAATTTAGTGAATTCATATGTTAGATGATTTTTTTGCCAGCCTTGGCTATGGTCACTATGTGCACCAGTTAAGTAGTTTGTTACTCTATGCTCTTTTTTGTGCTTGTCTTCAATTATTTTGTGCTGCAGGTCAAGATTTGGGAAGATCGCAAGCCAGTGCCATTAACAATATTGAGACCACATGATGGTAACCCTGTAAATTCTGTGGCATTCTTGACTTCTCCTCACCGCCCTGATCATATTGTTCTTATCACTGGGGTAGGCCCCATTTTTCCCTTCAAATTAATGATGGTGCATAATCATGCTTAACTTGTTTGAGGTCCATAGAATAGTTTGTTATGCAACTCCGGTTGGTGTTTTTCTTCCAATTGTGCAAATGATCTGGTGTCATGGCCTGATGGCAGTGGTGTTTTATAGTTTGCATTCTCTTATGTATTGGTTCTTTTTTTATATAGTTTCTTCATGTACTTTGATTCAAACCTTAGTTAAATGTCTTCTTTACAGGGCCCACTGAACCAGGAAGTGAAGATTTGGGCCTCTTCAAGTGAGGAGGGCTGGCTGTTGACAAATGATGCTGAATCATGGCAGTGTAGTCAGACTTTGACCTTAAAGAGTTCTGCTGAATCTAGCGTTGAGGATGCGTTCTTTAATCAAGTAGTAGCACTGCCCCGTGCTGGCTTATTTCTGTTGGCAAACGCCAAGAAAAATGCTATTTATGCAATACACTTAGAATATGGATCTTATCCAGCTGCAACCCGCATGGATTACATTGCTGAGTTTACAGTTACAATGCCTATTTTGAGTCTTACTGGAACTAGTGATAGTTTACCAAATGGCGAACATATTGTTCAGGTTTACTGCGTCCAAACACAGGCTATTCAGCAGTATGCATTGGATTTGTCACAGTGCTTACCGCCACCTATGGAGAACTTGGAGTTGGAGAAAACTGAATCCAATGTTTCTCGTGCTTTTGATGCTGCTAATGCTGATGTTTCCGCTATTATAGATTTATCTCATGGAAGAAAACCAACTGAGGTGCCTATAGTTAAAGGGACAACCATACCATCTATGGTTTCAAGCAATTCTGAAAGTGCTCCCATAGCAAGCCATCCTGAAAGCTTGGTTTCTGCTGAGTTCAGTAGCTTACCAGATATTGGTACTTCAGGTGTAGAATCTAAGGCTAGTGCTTTGTCATCACTTAACAGTATTGAAAATATGAGCACCGTTTCCCCTCCACTTCCTTTGAGTCCTCAGTTATCTCAAGAGTTGTCTGGTTCCCAAGGTCTGTCAAATAGCACCGAGCCTACTATGCAACTCGATCATGGAGTCGATCAGCCTGTTCTAGATTATTTGGCTGAGCACAGAATGGACACTGAGAAAGACAACATGGCTGATACCTCTTCCTCAGGTGACAATTTGAGGAAGAGTGAGAAAAACATGGCACAAACTGACATCTCAGTAGTTCCTGAACCTCCTGTAATGTTTAAACACCCAACCCATCTTATAACCCCATCGGAGATACTATCCAGGGTTCCCTCATCTTCTGAGAATTTTCAAGTTAGTCAAGGCCTGAATCTGGGAGAGGCAAAGGTCCAGGATGTGTTCATCAGCAATGACATGGAAAGTGTTGAAGTAGAGGTTAAAGTTGTTGGAGAAACAGGAATCAGGCAGAGTAATAACTTTGACTTGTCTAGAGAATCCCATGTTAATGTCCCAGAGAAGAAGGAAAAATCATTCTATTCCCAGGCCTCAGATCTTAGTATTCAAATGGCCAGAGATTGTTGTCTAGAAGCTTATAGTGCTGGGAGAATAGGGGAATCTGGTGAAGGTGGCGTTGCTGAGGTACCAGATAGACCTCCTAATAGTGGTGAAGATGAAGAACAAGATATAAGAAAACACATACCAGCAAAGGTTGGTGAAGCGGAAACCCCCACTGTAGGTCCACAGTCCCCAGCCCCATATGCAAAAGGAAAGAAACAGAAGGGGAAAAGCTCTCAATTGTCTGGTCCATATTCCCCTTCTCCAAGTCCTTTCAACTCCACAGATTCGTCCAATGAACCAGGCTGCAGTTCCAGTGCCCAATCTAGTGATGCTTCTCTATCTCAATTGTCAGCAATGCAGGATATGCTTGATCAGGTGATTGAAGTTTAGAAATTGAATTTTTCTGTTTATACATTTTGCCATTTTGTGGATAATTTTGATGAGTTATATGCAATACTCCAACATCAGTTTTCTTCTAAGATCTGACTTTATGTTATTGTCAATTTTCGAAGACTTTTGCTTGGCATATTAGTTGCTTTATGTTCTGGTCTTGAGAAGATCATGTCTCTCTCTGTCACTCTCCTTCTCTCTCTCTATGGGTGGGAGAAATGGTTGTGCAGATAACAACAATAGCTAGTTATGTCATCAAGAGAAAAGGAAAATAGGTGATCAGAGTTGTTCGCAATACTGAGTCATAATGGCGATAAATGTTGATGCCTATATTGGTTGCTCATTGTGAACTGGCATTGGATGCGGTTGTATACAGCATTTTCAGCCTTAATATTATGCATCTCCAATTTTCTTGCCAAGTTAATTATAGGAGATGAGGTGAAATTGTTAAATCAATGCAGGCATTGCATGCTAAACGTAGGACTTGGATTTTATTGTACCAAACCCAAGTATTGCTTCCAAATCTGATCCCAATCCTATTAAACTTTACTGAAAAGCATCATGATTGAAGCTTTCTCCTTGTCTCTTCTTCATATAAAATATTATGCATTTGTCACTTCTGTAGACATGTATGTTATAACACAAAGAGAAAGACTAATGATTTTGTTTTAATTTCAAAGTTACTCAGCAAGCAGAAAGAAATGCAGAAGCAAATGAATATGATGATCTCTGTTCCCGTTTCCAAAGAAGGTAAAAGACTTGAGGCATCCTTGGGCCGGAATATCGAGAAAGTGTTCAAGGCTAATACTGATGCTCTATGGGCTCGTTTCCAAGAAGAAAACACAAAGCATGAGAAGTTAGAGAGAGACCGTACACAGCAGTTAACGAATTTGATCACAAATTGTGTAAACAAGGATTTGCCAAGCACTTTAGAGAAAACTTTGAAGAAGGAAATAGCTGCAGTTGGACCTGCGGTATCTCGTGCAATTACTCCCATTCTGGAGAAAAGCATATCATCAGCCATTACAGAGTCATTCCAGGTTAAATGTTAAGCTTTTCAGTTATTAACATTTCTTGTCTTGTTTTGATGTCCTATTGAATCAGAAGAATCAATTTTGTCCTTTATTCTTTTTTGAATCTAAGCACTCCATCTTTTAGTCTCTTGTTGACTTAAAATGCCCCATTGTTTGCTAGGTTCATTAGCCAGAACCAACAATTGATCCTACCTATTATTTGTTGTTTCAGCTTTCCAACCAACAATTGCTTTGCGCTGTATGATGGACTTGATCTATCAATTGCTGAAATAAAGCATAACCATCCAACTCCCATGGCCCATTGAAATGCAACTTAATTGTTTATAAACTTGATAATACTTTCCCTGAATAGGCTTGTTTATGTGTATTTGCAGAAAGGGGTGGGGGAGAAGGCTGTGAACCAATTAGAGAAGTCAGTTAGCTCGAAACTTGAAGGCACAGTAGGCAAACAAATCCAATCACAATTTCAAACTTCTGGCAAGCAAGTTCTTCAGGTTATATGCAATTAACTATGAATCAGTTCTTTTAAATATTATTTTTATGTCAGTTCAAAAGAAAAAAAAAATTATTTGTACGATTTTATCTGGCATGAACCTTTCTGTTTATTAGTTAAATATTGAGTTTTTGTTGCAGATGTTTCGATTTTTTTTTTCTCTCATTAGGATCTTAGAGGACCTTTTTTCCCTCAATTTTATTAGTTTATTGTCATATCATTTGTTGGCTTGAATAGCCTAAGGGATGTTTTGGTTTTTCCCCTGCTGTTATGAGCACTGATGTCCTTAATGTGCTACTATGGAACTTCACTTTCTTTCTTAATCTTTTTCAAGATGCAAGGGCTAATACTTCTCTGCTTCTACTGAATGATATATACTTGCAGGATGCACTGAGATCTAGTCTGGAAGCTGCAATTATTCCTGCATTTGAGATGTCATGCAAATCTATGTTTGATCAAATCGATGCCACATTTCAGAAAGGTCTTATTAATCATCTAAATGCAACTCAACAGCAGTTTGACTCCACGCATTCCCACTTGGCCATTGCTCTAAGGGTAAGCGTAATTGTGACACTTTCAGCAGGATGCAGGTTAAACATCCCTATATTTCTTACTGTTTATTTATTGCAATAATTTTGTGCATTTTTTGTAATAAGTATAATTTTGTATTGGTAATTTCCCTTGTGTTCTAAAAAAAAATAAAAATTCATGACTTATTTATTTTTTTTCCTCGTTGAAGGTTGGGCAGATTTAACTAATAATCATACATCTTGTTTTTTATGTTTCTGTTTGACCTATGCTTGGCCTTACTAATTGTATGTGATAGCTGGGATATTATTTAAAATGGATAGGTTCAACTGTTACATATTGTTATTCAACTTGTAAACTCTCTTTATAAACCTGTTGCTGCTGCACTGTGCTCTTAAATCTACTTCATGTATTTTTCTTTTATTTATTGTGTCTGGATGCAAGTTAAAATGTCGCCAATTAAATAGTCCCCACAGCATTCTCAGTGTTATTATGACATCATGTAACCTATGGCAGAATGCTTTTTAGGCAATACTATTTCCTGTTGTGTAGGCAGAACGAATATATTTCATAATTTATCCTTCATTAGCCAGCAGGTCAGCAGTTATTTTCACATAACACTTTTTACAGCCATATGTTATTGAAACTGAATATAAATTGGGATGCTTTGACAACTGCAGGATGCTATCAACTCTGCATCATCAATCACTCAGACCCTAAGTGGAGAATTAGCTGAGGGCCAACGCAAGCTCTTAACTATTGCAGCTGCAGGTGCAAACTCCAAAGTGGGAAATCCCACTTTAAATAATGGACCATTGGCTGGTTTACACGAGATGGTATGCTTTTTGAGAATTATTGAGGATGTAATAAGTAGTGTTACTTGCAGAGAGCAATAATCTGTTGTAGTATCTACTTGTAAAGAATTTTTGGTTGTCTCTGACTTCTATTGTGGTTAACAGGCTGAGCCACCATTGGATCCAACAAAAGAATTGTCCAGATTGATAAATGAGCGCAAATTGGAGGAGGCATTCACAGCAGCCCTGCAGAGAAGTGATGTCTCAATAGTTTCCTGGTTATGTTCTCAGGTACATTTTGCCATTACTTGTTCACAAATACACTTATAGCTATGCTCTAAACTGGAGTCTACTTAAGTGAGGATTAATATTCTCACATTTCCTTTCCCTAGGGACTGGAAAACTTTGATAATGAATTAAAAGCCACATGTAAGTGCTGAAATGTATATAAAAATATGTTTGAATCAGGCAAAATTAAGACAGATGAGCAAATTGAGGATCTATCCAACTTGGGACAAATATATTTCATTTGTTTTCATCCTAGATATAGCGTTTTGGGTATATCTATGCGCTTCTTGATCACAGCTATCCTTATAGACTATCAATTTGAAACAAATCACTGGATAACTGTGTCAGTACAACTTGAGAATTGAGATCACCAAGCAGTACCTCTAGAGTAACACATGGCTATATATCTTTGAAATTTTACCAAGTTTGATTTCAAGTTTACTAGTACAATTACAAGTTTCTGTGTGCATTCTGTCTTACAAATTTTCCTATTGGTTCGCATGGCAAGTTTGTCAGAAAGACCAGGCCAGCTGATGATGGAGAACTTAGGTCGTGGGATTTGATTAATAACTTAATTTATTTGTGATTAGAGGTTCACATTGAATTGATAAATTGAAGTGAATTGTTGGAAAATAAAATTTAATTGCTGTGGCTCCTAATTCATGGGAACTTAAACTGTGCGCTTGGCCAATTCACAATCCATATTTGCTCTCTTCTTTCACCAGGTTGATTTACAGGGAATTTTATCCATGGTACCACTGCCCTTAAGCCAAGGAGTTCTGCTGGCCCTTTTACAGCAATTGGCTTGCGATATTGGCAATGATACTTCTAAAAAGCTGACATGGATGACAGATGTGGCTGTTGCTATAGACCCTGCAGATGCAATGATCACAGTCCATGTGAGACCAATATTTGATCAGGTTTATCATATACTGAGCCATCAAAGAAATCTGCCCAGTACATCTGCTTCAGAAGCTTCCAGTATTCGTCTTCTTATGCATGTCATAAACTCTGTGCTAATAAGCCGTAAATGATTCTTCCCTTGTTCCTGTTTCTGTGCAAATATGTAAGATAGACTTTTGCTTTGTATAGGAATCTAGGAAGTTTCAGGGGATTGCTGTTGTTATGATTTGTATGAATTAGTGGTACCTCCTCTCTTTTTCTCTTTTCTTGTTTTTGGTGGTCTTAAAAACAGTGAATTTCAATGCTTACTCAGTTAAATTGAGCTAGCATATTATTTGTGTACTCGTAGTTTCTTTTTATAGTTTTACTTGCTATGGCTTGATGGGAAAAAGTGGCATGATTATTGCTTTTGTGCAGTAAAAGCTTCATCTAGGAAAAATTGAAGTAGATATGCTAAAATAAGAGCATTTCAGTGTTGGCATTGTGAATGAAATTATGAGTGAAAGAAACAAAAGAACTTATTCTACCAACATTGATCACTTTCCCACCTCCTAGTTGGCCTGAGTCCGGAAATATTATTGGATGCAGAATATCTCAAGTGACAATGAGCAGATGTGGCACTAAGGGATAAATCATAGTTGGCTCTGTCTAGATGAACAGATAACGTAGCATATGCATTGTGGATTTGTATGAAATGTCCGCCATTAGGATCTGAGGTAGAGGCATCCGGATGGTAAGTTTTGCTAAACTTCGGTAGGCAGCCTTGATTTCAGTTTATGGTGAATGTGGAGAAGTTGATAAAGCATCATAATGGGTGATGATTTTGTTTCAAATGAAGGCATGCTAATATTGGGTGCCGCAGCAGTGACTCTGAGAGTGGAAAGTAGAGGTTTGGCTCGTGGATGGTAATGGATTGAAGGGAAAAGGTGCTATGTGGTTTTAGGAGGTAAAAAATGGGTGCTAGCCAACATTCGTGAACTTGATTGGATATCAGACCAAAAGGAGAAGCTGACTAGCTGAGAGCCAAGAGATTTAGATGAAGGATGTGGGAGGGAATGAAAATGAAGATGGACAAGGTAAATGGGATTATAGCTTTGGAGTTACAAATGGATGGTTGAAGTATATACAGTTGCTGTGTTAGTTATAAAAAAAGCGAGAGGCAGCGCACATTGGCGCCTACCTTCTCGCCTTGGCCTTTGGGCAGTAGCACATAGTTATTTGGTGGAAAGATTGGGGTAGTTTCATTCATAATCTCTTAATTTTAACTAACGCACTTTATACTCCTCTAACTTTAATTTGTAATGGTAAAGTTCCTGAACTTTAATTTTTAAAATATAAAAGTTTCTTTCCATAAATTAACATTTAATTACATTTTGGTCCCTGGTTTTCAAAATACTTTTCACGTAGGTCCAAAATTTATTTAATTTGCTAATTTATAGATGAAATTTTTGGAGGAAATTCATTAATTCCTAGAAGAGTGTATAATAGTATAAAACACTTTTCGATTACAGACAGAAAAGAGCATCCACTGATACAGTGGGAATATTATTGGGTTTGTGGGAGAATTAAGCATAGGGACGAATTAATTAGAATTGATTCTATTTATAGAAATTCTCTCTTAGAAAATAAAATTGCCCATGAATATTGTGGTGTAGCTGACATAATTGAATTTCTAGAAGAGCAGTATCCGGTTTTTAATCAATTAGCCATTTTAGATCAAGATACTCCTCTG
>CANXYC012264398.1:0-13020 GCA_948193065.1 Aleurites moluccanus
AATAGTACTAGCTGATCATGTAAATACTCAAGTTTCAAAAGTATATGTAAATAATTGTACAGTATAGAGGTCCCATGGTACTGTAAATTAAAGAGTAGCATACATATATGTTTGTGCTTGCATCTTAATAGTTTTGCATAATAATTATCCTATGAATGTATATGATATGATATATATATATATATGGAATTGCTTGATATACAAATATGATTATTTTAAGTTGATATTGGAGATCCAGAGGGATCATTGAATTGAGATAGATGGTGAAGTATATAATTGAAGTGTTTATTGCATGTTTTTCAGCTGGGCATACTCATTATACAAAGAGATGCTGCCCAAATTTTTATGAAATTGTCAAGCTATAATGAGCTTATTATTGTATTGCATGCCATATAGTATAGTCATTTGAGTTCTTCGTGGTACTGGTAGCTTAAGCATCACCCGTACCCTAGGACCGTCGTGGCTCCTAAGTTGGGTCGTGACATAAAGGTTGGCTATACAAAGGAAATCGGTAGGCTGATTGACATGCCAATGTTGTTGGCGACAATGGCATTCAAATGGTAGGCCTATGGAAGAAAATGCAATAGGCCAATGGCAATATAACTAGGCAATTCATCAAACATGTGGTGGGCAAGGTTGGATGGGCAAAATAGCTAGGTTTTGGTGCAAGGTTAAATATTCCCATTCAATCAACAATCAAGCCACATTGTCAACAACACAATAGGCAACAAATATACAATAGTATACAACATTAAAAAAAATAAAATTGGTATGTGAAACAAGAAGAAAACAAAGCAAAATTTCAAAGGGATGAATAGTAACTAGGTTTCGGCCAAAATATGGCTTTCACATATGGTTTCCAAATCAAATTTCAATGCTTAGGACATGTTAAATAATGCATATAGGACTTACCAAATACTTCCAATTGCATAGAAAAATTGATTTCCACCAATTTCCTTCAAAGGAGGCAATATAGGCAATCTTGTATTTCTTTGTTTTCTACACCAAAATAACCACAAATTCATTATACATTAGCCTCCAATTAACATATTCTAAACTTAATTAACATTAACTAACTCTAATTCAAATAGACAAAGCACACAACTTCAATTAGGATTTGGAAATTAGGAATTTCTATCCAAATGCATCAATTGATGTAATCTAACCTAAAACTCATCCAATTCAATATCTAAATCATTCGAATAAACCATAAAACTAAACAAAACAATTCCTTACCTCAAGGTGATGACCTAGTCAAAATGATGATTCAATCTTTCCTTGGTTTCCTTTGTGAATTCAAGGAAGAAATGGATTGGAAATGAAAGAGCCAAAAAAAATCTCAAGTTTTCTTTAACTTTTCTTAAGAAATTTGGTTGGAAAAATGTATAAGAATGGAGGAAGAAGAAAAGGAAATGGTTCGGCCACCAAGAACAAGGAAGAAGAAGATGGAGAAATTTTCTAAGGCATTACTTATATATTAAGTTAATAATGGCAAATTGCCTTTTGGTCCTTAAACATTCAAGTAATTATACTTTGACCCCAACTTCTTCTGTAATTTATTCTAACAATTCCGTCTGGATTTAGATTTTAAAGTGGGGAATCAAAAGGCTTATTTTAATTTATACTTATTTATAAAAATAGTTTCAGAGTCATTCTGAAACTCAAACAGACCAATTTTCACTATTCCCCTCGAAGTTTCATTTATTTACGGCTTTGCCATTGTTTACTTTTTCAGTGTTCCTAAATATTTTTCATCCTTTTCTTTTCACCATAATTACATATGAATTTATATGATCTTTTACCCCCTAATCAGAATCAAAAATTTAATTATTGTTTGGACTGCTATTTTCTCAGCAGTATTCCCGACACCGACGATTTCCGGAAAAGTATTACATATGCTTTCTAACTGTGTTTCTAAAATTATTTTCCATCATTTCAATATCTTTAAACCATATACTAAAAATTAGATCATGCATATAAGATATGATTTCTTAAGGTATTACACTACTCCCCCAGCTAATAGGAACAAATATCCATAAATGAATTTTCTGGTATCCACACACCCAACAAAATTTGAATATGAATATCCCATCACCTCAAGATGATCAGACTTCCTAAAAGTTTGCATACAATCTTTTGTCCCTTGCAAGTATCTCAATACTTTCTTTGCAGCTTTCCAATGATCCAATCATGGATTACTTTGATACATGCACAACATTTCAATAGAAAAACTGATGTATAGCCTGGTATAAGTCAGAGTATACATCAAGCTCCCAATGATAGATGCATAAGGAATTTGTTCCATTTGTTTGCATTCCAATTCATTCTTTGGGCATTTCATAAGACCAAATTTATCTCTTTTCTGAATTGGAACAACTCTTGCAGAGCACTTTTCCATCTTGAATCTCTCCAGAACTTTATTAATATATGCTTTCTGAGACAATCCTTGTGATCTATCATGGAATGTTTCAATTCCATTCACAGAAGACGCCTCACCCATATCTTTCATTTCAAAGTTCTTAGAGAGAAATTTCTTAGTCTCACATAATAAACCAAGATCATTAGTAGCAAGTAAGATATCATCAACATACAGAACTAGAAATATAAACTTACTCCCACTGACTTTTAGATATACACATCGATCAACAACATTTTCCTTAAATCTAAAGGAAGTGATAGTATCATTGAACTTAAGATACCATCGTTGGGAAGGTTGTTTAAGTCTGTATATTGACTTCTTAAGTTTACACACCATATGTTCCTTTCCTTCAACTGAAAATCCCTCTGGTTGGTCCATATAAACCTCTTCCTTTAAATTCCCATTTAGAAAAGCAGTTTTCACATCCATTTGATGTAACTCTAAGTCATAATGAGACACTATTGCGATAATAATTCTTAGATAGTCCTTCTTAGACACAAGAGAGAAGGTCTTTTTATAATCAACACCATCTTTCTTAGTAAAACCTTTAGCAACGATTCTAGCCTTGTATCTTTCGATATTTCCATTTGAGTCATGTTTGGTCTTAAAGACTCATTTACAGCCAACTCTTTTACAACCTTCAGGCAATTCAATGAAGTCTCAAACTTCATTGTAATCCATTGATTTTAACTCTTCTTTCATGGAGTCAAACCACTTAGTAGAATTAGCACTTTCCATGGCTTGTGAAACGAAACTACATCTTCATCAATTCCCAAGTCAAATTCAGACTCATTTAAATAAACCACATAAACATCAGAAATGGCAAATCTTCTTTGCCTTTGAGACTTTCTTAATGTCACTTCATGTGGTTCATCTACTGCAGGTACATTAGGATCCAATTCATCATATAGTGTTTGTTCATTCATTTGTTGTTCTTATATGTTGTCAAGTGGTTCAACAACTTGAGAAGAAGTTAAAGGTAAAGGTAATTGTACCCGAACTTCTTGAATTTCCACTTTTCGTGGCTCTGCACTCCCACTCATTTTCAATGAACCTAGCATTTCCAGTTTCAACAATTCTCGTATTATGGTTAGGACAATAAAATCTATACCCTTAAGATTTTTTTTTATTTTTTTTTTTTTGGATATTCAATGAAAAAAAACACTGGGTGTTCTTGAGTCTAGTTTCTTTTCATATGGATTATAAATTCTTACTTCCGTCGGGCAACCCCAAATATGCAGGTGCCTCAAATTGGGTTTCCTTCTCGTCCATAGTTCAAAAGGGGTCTTTGAAACTGCCTTGCTAGGAACCTTATTTAATAAATACATGGCGGTTTTCAAATCATGCATCCATAATGATAAAGTTATATAACAATTACTTAACATTCTTCTAACCATATCCATTAATATACGATTAAGCCTATTTGCAGCACCATTCTGTTGCGATGTGCCTGGCATTGTGTACTAAGTACAAATGCCATACATTTCAAGGAATTTAGCAAATGGACCAAGACATTGTCTAGTTTCATCATACCTTCCATAATATTCACTACCTTTATTAGACCTGATAATTTTCACCTTTCTGTCTAACTGTCTTTCAACCTTGTTGATAAACACCTCTAATGTGTTTACCAATTGAGATTTTTCATGCAACAGATAGACATAAACATAATGTTAAAAATCATCAATAAAGGTGATAAAATACTTTTCTCCACCAAAAGATGGAATATCAAAAGGTCCACATATATCAGTGTGTATAATTTCAAGAAGTTGTGTGCTTCTTGTGGCTGCTTTCTTAATTGTTTGTTTTTCCTTAATACAATCCACACAAATACCAAAATCAGTAAAATCCAAATCATGAAGAATTTCATTCTTTGTTAATCTTTGTATTCTTTCTTTGGATTTATGACCAAAACATTAATGCCATAAGGAAGATGAACTTTCATTCACTAAACCACATTTCAAACCAACATTATGATGCAAGGTCAATAAAGTCTCAGCAAATAAATTATCAAGCTTAAATTTGTATAAACCATCACAAAGCACACCAGAACCAATAAAATAATTTTGTTTAAACAAACGAAAACATCCATGTCCAAACTTAAAAGAAAAACCAGTTGTATCAAGTTTTGATAATGAAACTAAATTCCGAGAAACAAAAGGAACATAAAAAGTTTGAAAAATATATAAATGATGTCCGGTATCTAAAATCAAACGATACGTTCCAATGGCTTCAATTGGAGCTTTAACTCTATTCCCCATAAAAATAAAATTTTCATTTGGGTTTATAGTTTGGGTCGTAATGAATCCCTCTTTTTTTGAACCATGCCTTACGTTTCAGGCAGTCTTTCTAATAGTATCTAGACTTTTTATAGAAATGACACTTATCATCCTTTTATTCCTTCTTTTGGATTTGGGCAGATGATTCATTTATCTTTAGTGGTCCTTTATTGCCCTTTCTATTCTTTCTTCATGGCTTTCTTTTAGCTCTTGATTGGCCTACGAGATTAACAGAGTGAATTCCTTGCTTCTTAAGTCTTGCATCTTCTTGAATGAGCATACTCTACAATTCGGTCACATTCCATTTATCCTTTATAGTATTGTAATTTATTTAGAATGGACCATAATCAGGAGGCAAGGAGTTTATGATAAACTGTACAAGGAAACTTTCATCCACTTTCAATCCCATAGAACTTAATCTTACTGCTATATTTGACATTTCAGTAACATGCTCATGCATGGTACAAGAACCATCAAACTTGATGGTGGTTAATGTACCCATTAATGTTCCAGCAACTGATTTATCAGCAGAATTAGATTGAGAATGACTTTCCACTAATTTCATAAATTCCTTAGCATCATTAGTTTCAGGAATGGTTGACTTGATGATGTTTATTACTATCATTCGTATGAACATTAAGCTCAGTCTATTTGATCTTTCCCAAGCCTTATAGAAAGAACTTTCTTCAGTGCTGCTAGAAGCAGTAAGAGCAGTGGGCTTGTCATTCATGAGTGCCAGGTCAAGATCCAAAACACCTAAGTGAAACTTGACTTATTCACTCCATTCATAAAAGTTAAGCTCATTGAACTTCAAAATAGATGAAGCCTGTGAATGAAGAGAAACAAAAATACAAGCTACAAAATACATATAATGTTCACTTATTAATGCTTTGAGTTATAAACACATGACACAAATTCATATAACAATCACTTAACATTAAGTGTCCATTGAAGTTCTCCTTTAGGTGACACAACAATGTACAAACATAAAAATATAATTGATGCTTAAATTTGATTCCACATAATTGACAATTAAATATACTCAAATCAGACATGCTTGCAATATTTGGATATGCTAAATATATCTAACCAAGTATACTAATTAACCACTATTATGTTCATGATTAAAAATGAATTGATCAACCTTTGGGTGATCCTTAAATATTTTACAATCAATGAACTTCAAATTACCCATAACAAATACAGTACGTGACATTATGTCATCTCATTAGTAGCATCACATAAGTATGAGTAATTGAATTTTATTTAATTGAATATCTACGAGAAACTTTTTAGTTCGGCCACTTTGGTGACTAACGAATTATACATAATATAGACATTAAATTAAATAGTGAAAAAGATGAATTATTCCAATTAAATGAAATACTAGCATACATTCAGGTAATGCCACAATCATTATTATTATTATTATTATTATTATTATTATTATTATCAAATACAGCGGAAAATCAAATTGAGAATAAATTAATTCTAACAATTATACAATTAATCAAATGATAAAAAAAATATTAATCAAACGTTCAAATGTCCATAATTAATTCTAACAATTATACAATTAATCAAATGATAAAAAAAATATTAATCAAACGTTCAAATGTCCATTCTGGATATTTATTCAAGACACAACAATTATAACCATAATAAATTAAATGGGTCAATATTCATGGTGCTATACACACTCACCTCATGGTATACCCACCTTATGCATATTAATTGGGCATAGAATTTGAGAACTTTAATTAAAGCCAAAACCATTTTGAATCCACACTTAAATGTATAAATTTACTTACTGTGTGCAAGCCATATAAATGATAATATAGTCTAATCAATTCCAATTGGCATTCACATTAATAAAATAATTAATAATTGAAAAGCAATCAAAGGCATTGCATTACATGGTCAACATGATATGGGAGACTTAAGGAACCATAATATATAAGGGTTGCGACACTCACCATGTGCGCTCAACAGATACGCAAAATACTTTCTTCGTGTTTCTCAAATTTTTAACCCATATAAATCAAATACTCACATAAAACATATTGACATTAATCATAATTGCATCAAAAAACAATTAAAAAAAATTAGTCAATCCAGAAATTTTCTTATCAATCCTTTTAATTGAGAAGAAAATTAATAAACATCAATGAAAAATCACAGTTCTTAAGCCATGCTCTGATACCACATGTAAAATTAAAATTGACTTTATGCAAATCAAATCCCTAATATTTGCATAATCAGTAATACCAAGCATCTTAGAACAATATGATTTTCACTGTATAAAATTGATGAGAAACATACCTTGATCCATAATTGTTTTGTAGAGATTGGTTGGAATAGATTTCTCTCCCTTAATCCCTTAATCTTTCTGACTATTCTTGATGGAAAAACTGTCATGCGTAGTTGGGTAGAGAGAGGACCTGTTCCTAAACTAAGGCTTCTTTTAATCACCTCCCATCAAGGTACATAATAATTAGAATACACCTCTCTATATTGACCGATAGAAATTTAGCATATGATAACTATTAAACTTATGGACCATAAATCACATGAGCCATAAGAATCCAACAATGGGGTCTGAGTAATTATGTGAAGAACAATCCAATTTTTGCTAAGTTTTGAAAATGTGAAGCTGATCACTGGAGCAAATCTTGTAACTTATAGAGGACCCATTATGATTGCTAATACTCTGCACGCGGCGGAAACCTACTCTATTATCTTATATTTTCCAAGGCAAAACAAAAGTCCACAAAATACGGTAAATTTCAAGAGATGAGATTATCTAGTGGAATAAAGGGATTGTCATCCTTTGATCGATCTGCATCAATTCCATATTCAAGTTGGAGACCTCGTGGGTGTTGGTAGCACACATGCAGGAGCATTGCTTAGTTGCCAATGACGTTTCAATAACATTTCAGAAAATAGATTGAGGCTGGGTTGAATTTTATTTGGAATAATGCAATGAGATTTTATTTTTTTTTGTGATTTTTGTTGCTGTTTTATCATTTGTGTTGTGTAAACATAAAAAAAAAAAAAAAAAAAAAAGCATGTAAGACATGGGAATGTGGAGGAAAAAAAAGTTTATATTGAATGAAAATTAAAATGAAAATAACGGTTTTTTTTTTATATTTATTTAATGAATTTTTTAATAAAAAAATTTTATTTTTTGATGGTGTAAAAATTATAGAGATTATTTAATATAATTTTAAAAATATAAAGACTATTTAATATAATTTAAAAAAATATTAAAATTCTAAAATTTAACCCTTTCAAATATTATAACAGTGATAAACAAAATTTAGACAAAACAATAGTGATGAATTTGAAACAATCTAAGAGGGGTTGATTTTTGCTTTAGTAATTATTAATGCATTTAACTTGGCTCTTGCTATTTTTCAGTTTAATCAAATTATGTATGAGACTATAATAAAATGCATGGACTAGAATATGGTCAACATTTTAAGGATAAGGAGGAGACAGCGTTGGCTTTATGTAGACATTAAAAGTTCAAGATGAAAGGTCTTGAAACTTGAAAAGCACACAAACTTAGCTCTTATGTGCTCTAGGTAATTATGACATGTAATGACTTCTCTTGGATATATATGACAAAATATTGTAGCTCTAACTTCATAGATAGTGTGGGTAATTAGCACCAATGATAATTAAATTTTTATCTTTTTTTTTTTTTTTTGTGATCACTAATCAAAAAAAATTATCGACTGATCACTATATTTTAAAAATTAATTTATCAAATAATATTTTGTTAGATTTTTTATCGGATCGGAGCATGTGATAGTAACATCAGTATAATATATTGAATCGGATGAACACATCATGTCCATGTCAACGCCACATGTAATAGGATAAATAGTACTACTACTCACTGAACTTTCACCATTTTTTTATTTTGATCACTAAATGTTCACCATTTTTCTATTTTAACCACTAAACTTTCTATTTTTTGACTAAAAATTTATATCTTTGCTTAATTTTCAAAATACAATAAAATACTCATTTAATTCTAAAAAAAAAATATAAATTATTTTATTGTTGATATTAACTCATCAATAACTAAAATTATATAGATTAAAATATACAGAGAATCAATAAACATCTTGCATATATTTGCCCATATAAAAACTTTATAATCATGATCCAAATTACAATACAAATCAATTAATTTGATCTAAAATACCCTCAAATTTTAGATTAATCTACAAAACTGTAATTGAATTGTTTTCATATTAGAGGAAAAAATTAAATCTCTACCTTTTTCTCATAACAAATACACTAAAAGAACTAAGAAAAGATTGTGTCCTTATCAAACACGGGAGGCAATGACGACAGATGAGGCAATACCACCAAGAAAAGAAAAGAATCCAATATTGACAGGCTCTTGGCCATCCAAAAATAGATCCTCGGACACTCTAAATGTACTATGTGCACACACGATAGTCAATCCAACCATCAAAGAAAAGATCAAAAGTGAGCCAAAGCTAGTTAAAAACACAACAATAGTCAATACGACCAAAACACTTTGGGTTTCATGATCTGAAAAAGGTCGCTCGAGAATAACAAGAAATTTATCCAATGGTCAAAATAGATAAAGAAAGATTCACGCGTCGAAGAGGCCAAGGAGAACGAGGAGGGAGAAAGAATGAGATAAGATAGAGAAATCCATAACAATGGCGAGAAAGGTAATATAATTGACTTTGAAGTAAGATGGATTTTTACGAATCCGAGCAACGGTTTCAGAGAGAGAATCGAGTTGGGCCTTAGAGTTTCAATCAACGAGTTCTAACCAGGGTCATCGTTGGAAGAATCATGGCTATTCGAGGAAGAGAAATGGAAGAGGAAGGCACGAGAGGCAGTTATGGCATTAGATGTTAGGATTGTGATTGTAATTTGGATTGGATCATGATTATGGAGGTTTTGGTACGAACAAGTGTATGCAAGATGTTTATTGATTTTCTGTGTGTTTTAATCTATATAGTTTTAGTTATGCTTGAGTTAATATTAATAATAACACAATTTGTGTTTTTTTAAGAATTAAATGGGTGTTTTGTTGTATTTTTAAAATAGTTTAAGTAAAGATATAAATTCTTAGTCAAAAAAATAGAAAGTTTAGTGGTCAAAATAAAATAAAAATGGTGAAAGTTTAGTGAGCAGTGGTGCAATTTATCCCATTATACGTGGTGCTGACGTGAATATAACGTGTCCATTCGATTTAACGTACTATACAGAGGTAGATACCATGTGCTCCGATCTGACAAAAAATCTGATAGAGTATCATTCCAATTTTCAAAATATAGTAATTAGTCATCAACTTTTTTTTCATTTAGTAATCACAATTAAAAAAAAAAAGGTATAAATTTAGTGATCACTAATACTAATTACCCAAATAATGCTATCATAAACAAAGACAAATCAAAGCTAATATCTTTAGGATGTTAAAGCTGAAAGAGCAAAAGCATATAAAACATAAATAGTAAGAATAAAATTAACCAAAAAAAATAATCATACTTTATATAAAACATTAAGTAACAGAAATTTATTCATAAATATCTACAGCCATTACTTGTTGTTTGTTGTAGAAATAGTTACGAATTATAGAGAAAATTTTATGAATTTTTCTCTCAAATTCAGATGGTGAATTTTTGCATAATTGAGAGCAAACCTAGAGACCTCTACATATACCCTTCACCATTAACTGTCCATCATAGTTAATGGTGATAATAGACAGTTATTTCCAGAAAATGGGAGAAACAAAGGGAGAAGCGGACCATTATTTTAATGGAGTGACCGACTCCATATTAAAGGAAAAAATAACTTACACCTAATGTTGAGCCTAGAACAATGATGGAGGTATGCAGTTACTGGTTAAATGAATTTATTTCAATTGAAATTAGATTACAAAGAAAGTATTTTTCTTTTTTATGTTCCTATTCTCAGTATAAATTCTCTCTTTTTTACAGAATCGAGATGATGTCCATCCATTTTCACTTGCTACCATCACCAATCAAGATAAATTATGAAAATAAATTGTATTAAAACTATCTTCAAAATTATTAGGTTATGAGTTCAAATTCCAGTAAAAATCTAGTTAAATAAAAAAATTCACAAAAATATAGCAATTAGTGATTGATTTCATCAAACAAGAGGCGAGAAACTGTTAAGATGAAATCCATATTAGATTTTAAAAGTGAATTTAAAATTGATTTTTGGTGAAATCACGTTAGAAGTTTTTAATCTCCTTAATGTTTTTTTAGTTTATTATTATCTCTTATCGCAAATATATCAATATAAATGTATATATATAAAAATAAAAAAAAAAATAAAAAAAAAATAAAAAAACTATTCATAATCTAATATGCCTAATCTAATAGTCATAATCTAATATATAAAAAAAAATATTCATAATCTAATCTAATATTTTTCACATTATTTATTAATATTAATTTTTTAGGAAATATTAATGTTTATTTTTAATAAATAAAATTAATGTTATCTTTTAATAAATAAATAAAGTAATAAAATTTTCGAAAACTTAAAAGCTACACTCATTGATAATTCAAAAAATTATTTAAAACTTTTAATTTTGTCGAGTTTATCTTAATTTATATTTCTATTTGTTCAATTGTTTAAAATTTTTAATTTGTCCTTTTTTTCAATTTATAACTTTAGTTGCAGTTTTGTTCAAATAAAAAAAAAATTGTATAAGTTAAAATTCAAAATAATATTATATTTATAACTAAAATAAAATAATTATATTTAATATTTTTTTTTTCTTTTTAATACACCATAGTTTTTACTTTAAAATATATTTTTTCTGCGTTTTTTTTTTCATTTCTCTCTTTCTTTCAATTTAAGAAATTTAACTCTCCACATCTTGACTTCTATCTCGAAATAAAGAATGGAAAATTATATTTCTAAAAACATCATATTTCCCTTTAACATAAAAAAATCTAATATAATAATGATTAATTCGTGATTTTATGAAAGATATAAAGTTTAGAGAGATGAAATAGAAGAGAGATGAAGCATGGATAGAAATTAGAAAAATAATAATAATAATAATAATATTTGATACTGTTATGACTTAATCAATATATGATGATGAGAGGTTTAGATGGATGTGGGTACAATGAATAATAATGCCAGCTATAGATGTAATCAGTTGCTGAATTGCTAAGCTGTTGGTAATTGCTGAGTTGGCAAGTTTGTTAGAATAACAATTGGATATAAACAATTGATGTAATAGATTCGGTGTGATTGATCATTTGTACTAATCCATTACTCAATTCTCTCCCAACCTCTTATTCATATTCTCTCGACTCCTTTCTGTCTTATCCTCTCTATTTCTTCTTTTCTTATATCTGTTACTCTATTGTTTTTTATTTTGTGTTCATTGCTTCTGTTATTGATTGTTGTTGATCGATTCTTAGTCAATTATGGATCAAGGACTTAACAAAGTGGTATCAAAGCAGCAAGCTCCTGAGACACCAAAAACCTAGAGTTACTAATGCTAAAAGGATCGTAGCTCTTGATGAAAACGTTCAATCGTTGGATTTTCAGATTGAAGAATTGAAAAAATCTTTTGCAAAAATCCCTAGCAGAAATGAAAGAACTGTTTGCATCTATGCTTCGAGAATCGTACTCAGAATCTCAAAAAGAATTAAGGAGAATGATGTTAGTGTTTAAGGAGTCCTCAATGCCTATTCAGAAAGGGAAGGAACTAGAGGTTGAGAATTCCAGTGAAGAGGCTAGGCTTTCTCCAATCCTTAGTTCATCTGGAACTATAACGCAACAGATATTACCTTCTTTTCCTCTGTCATACTCCAACTCCAATGGTGTGACGATCTGAGTAAAGGTAGGCTTAAGCCACTGTAAATCCGTAGAACACCTATAATCTGGATCTCATACACATAATATATCTATTTCATACATAGTCATCATCAAGTATAGCCAATCTATGAATCATATAATCATCATTCATGTATTTGGTTACATCACCATATAATTTCCTCTTGTTCCTTACCGATCAAAAGACACATCTTACATCAATAAGGAATAAGGAACAACCCACAATGTCAATCTAGACATCAAAATAGTATCATCCTCAACAACTAACTACGGAGCTATGGAGTATACTCCTCATATATATATGTCACATCCCCCATTTCAGGAGATATGACGGTCCTAGGGTATGGGGAAGGCATAAGGCCACCTAAACCCGTAGAACCCCATTCTTCATTTTCTACAGAAAATTTGCCATAACTACTCTATTTTTACAATCTAATA
>CANXYC012264927.1:0-43698 GCA_948193065.1 Aleurites moluccanus
TTTATCTGTATGATAATTTTGCTTCTATATACCTTTCATCATTCAAAAGGGTCTGATATCCAGGAGTGTTGCAGTAAGACCTAACCAAGAAAGGGTAGTAAGTCATATCCTCCATATCTCTCTGAAGATATTGCTGGTGACGAGTTTGGAAGGAGGACTAAAGCTATTGCGGAAGCTTAGTGGACCTGATCTACAAAGGTATATATATTATAAATGTTTTAAGTTTATATTTAAACGTTTATGTCTTCCAACCGATTTGCTAATAAAAATTGGTTTAGAGGTCTAGCTTTAACTCAAACTAGGAGGAAATAGTTGAGTACCAGTCTCAGACTACAAGATCATTTCTTTGCTTTATATGAATAAAGAATAAAAGAATTACCTGTTGCTATAGAAAGGATTGAAAGATTTGAAAAGCCTAATAGATAAGACTTTGAACTTAAAAATTTTCTAGACCAAGAACTTACATTTAATAATTTTCATTATTTAGAAAGGTTTGGTGCTTTTGCACGATTATTGGATAACTAGTAATTTTTCGGATTGCTCTTATCCCGATTGTCATCACCTAGATCACGGTGTAGGCAAAGATCCAATAATAGGATTATTAAATTCTATTATAGATCGTTTAGACTCTCTAAATAATTTTATAGACAAACTGTTTAAAATTTAAAAGAATTGACTCTTAGACGGATTGAGTTTGAGGATTTCCTTGAGAACAAAGACCCTTTGGGATTTGTTGTCAGCTCTCGCTATCACAACGAGTATAAAAAACTGAAAGAAATCATAAATAAAGGAAAAACCCTTTGAAGATCTTTAGGAGTAGCCTCTATAATTTCGTCTCTTAACAGACTGATTAGAGAGAAGGCAGATTCACCTTGAATGGTATCAGAGCCTAGTTATAAAGAAAAAGAGATTTTTGGATTTGTTTGAAGAAAGAATACGATTTTGGGGGGTTAAAATAGAAATAATAATAATTTTGGGCAGATAAGGACTGCCAATGAAAGTAAGTTAAAAACGAGTATAAAAAACTAAAAGAAATCAGAAGTAAATGAAAAACCCTTTAAAGATCTTTAGGAATAGCTCTCTATAATTTCATCTCTTAACAAACTGATTAGAGAGAGGGCAGATTCATTTTGAATGGTATCAGAGCCTAGTTATAAAGAAAAAGGAATTTTTGGATTTCTTTGAAGAAAGAATAGGATTTTGGGGGTTAAAATAGAAATAATAATAATTTTAGCTAGATAAGGACTGCCAGTGAAAATAAGTTAAAAATCTAAGAATTTTTATATTACGTTTTAAAACTTAAGAATTACAATATGCATTAATCAATATTTTAAACTGCTAATGAAATTATCTCGTAATTTTTAGATGCATGAAACTAATCGTCCTAAAAGTTCGATTCTACCCTACAATACAAAGTTATAAATATCTTTTAAAAATAAAAAATAACAAACCCCCTTTACTAAGTTTTTTTTTATAGAAACTATAATAATGTATCCTATAGATGTATCTATTTTTCACTTTGTCTTCGATTTTATTTTTCTAAATTTTATTAACTTGTTTGTTCAATTTTATAAAAGAAATTTAATATAGATTAAAATTTTGAAAACAAAAAAATAATATATCTATTATGTTTATATTATTAATTAATTAAAAATAAAAATAAAAAATAAAAAGAAATTACATATCGAAGCTCACCTGAATCAACAATGAAGAAGATGACTGGATGGAAAATAGCAATGGGTCGCATGCAGAAAACGCACAAGGACTAACAGTAGTGGAGCTCGCTTTGGTGGTGCAATCTACTGGTGCTTCATCGCGGCTGTCTACATGATTTGAATGTGATGGACTAGCGTCGATGACGATCGTCATAGGCTGAAACAATGGCAATCGAAGATAAGGGTTCATGACGATTGCACTTGGCTGCTGACTAGGTCGAAATCGACCTTTATAATTACTAGGTCGTGATTATAGATAATAATTTAATATGCTCTGTCGAATACTCATCCTGCTCTGTCTCATCTTACCGCTAATGAGTTGGGTATTACTCAAGTCAAGTTTTAAATTTGAGAGGATTTTAAATATAGTTATGGCAAGAGTTTGTTGCTTGTTCACCGATTACGAGGATGATGATGATAAGCATATGATATGATGAGAATATGAAGGTGGAGGTGAATTTGACAGAGAAGTGTGAATTAACTTAAAAGGTTGAAAGAGGAAAGGTAAAAAAATATTCAAATTTCATGCATCACAAAAAAATTATTCAAGTTTCATTTTACGCATAAATTATGAAATTTAATTATTTTAATTTATTATATTAATTTTATTATTTTCTTTCTAAAATATTTATATCTAAAATCTTTCTATTATAAATTTCTCAATATTTTTTTTATTATTTTGCAATCAATATTTACAATAATTAAATTATTTATCTTAATTGATTATCATAATATTCTTATATGAAATATTAAGAGACTATTTTATCAAATATATAATTTTAATATAAAAAAAATAAAAATATAATTATATATATATAAATATTGATGTAAATTAATAAATGACGTATTTGATTATTATCTATTAAATTAATATTTAAAAAAAAAAGATTATAATTTGAGATGCGAAAATAAAATTATTTAAAAAAAAAAAGATTATAATTTGAGATGTGAAAATAAAATTATTTTTTTTAGACGGGGTGTATATTTATTTTTTATTTCTATCAAATCTCAATTTGTTTTAAAAAATTTGTGAAGAAATCTCACGTGAATAAGCTGAAAATTCACGTGGGAGCTTTTTCTTTTTCCCCTAAATAAATTTTTTTTTTCCTGGCTATTCTCAAGTAAATTAATGAACTTAATATTAGTTTTTCATTCTAATATTTTGTAGAAATTAATTTTTTTTATACTTGTAATATTTTTAAAAAATGGTCAATAATTTTTTTTTATAAAAAGTTATTATCTTTTTTTTTTTTGTCAAACTTATTAAAAAAAATATTTTTCTTTAAATAAAAATATCAATTCAATATATGAAACATTATGTGTCATCTTTGATTATAACCATTTTCCAATTAATTAGCAAGGAATGGCTAATAATAAGTGCGGTTAAGGCTCCCCTGACCGAGGGAAAATTCGCCTCATTCCCATCCTACGAGGATCACATTCCCACTTCGTATTGCAGAGAATTTCAAATTTACAGTATATTAAATCATTCTCCAACTCACACTATTAAAATATAATAAATTTTATATTATTTTATAATTTATATTATATTAAATAATATTTTTATTTTTAATTATAACTACATTTTTAATATTATTATTAATATAAAAAAATATATTTTTTTATTTATTTTATACAATTTATTATAATTCCTCGTTACTTTATATATTTTATTAATTATTTATAAATAAATATATTTTAAATATTAATTAAAAAAATTTAATTATTAATTTAATAAAATAATAAAATAATAAATTGAATTATAATAATTTATTAACTAAAATGACACATTTACTATTAATATATTATTTAAAATAAATAAATATTAATAAAAATAATTAAAGAGACTTAAATTATATTTATAATTAAAATTAAATATAATATTATATTAAATTTATAATTAAACTTATATTATATCAAATTTTTATATTATATATCCAAATTAATTAATTTTCTTAAAATGAGATATTTTTTACAAAAATTTAGATAATTTTAATTTTATTATTTTTATTTAATTTAAATATTTATGTAAGAATATATATATATATATATATATATATATATATATATATATATATATTTTATTGAAAGTTACAATTTAAATTTAATGGTTTTTTTTTATATAAATTAAGATTTGAAAATGAATTGTTTATATAAATAAAAAACTAAATAATAAAAGTAAAAAAAAAAGTAATGGACTTATTTGTAAAATATTATTTTTAATTATAAATTTTTTATATATAAAAATTAAATTAAAAAAAATGACGTTTATAAATAATAAAACATCAAATTTAATATTTTATTGTTCAACAATTGGAGGCTAATTTCTACTCCAAAATCGCCTTATATACCATTTTACGCGGATCGGAGTTACTCTAAATTTATTTTTCAGCACAACCATAAAAATCGATCCCTAAATTAATAGATCTTAGGCTCTACTACTTAGTCATGCGGCCGTACCTCAGGGACAATATATTACACCCTATATATATATATATATATATATATAAATTTATAAATTTTATTAATTAAAATAAATCTTAATTAAATTATTAATTTAAAAAAAAATATTTATAATTCAATAAATATATATTCAATCAATTAAAAATTCATTATATTTTATTTATTTTATAATAAAATCAATATAAATTAAATAAATTAAAAAAAATCAATTGAAATGATATTAAATGAATCAAATAAATTTTTTTTATGATAAATTAAATATTAATTAAATGAAAAAAATATTAATATAATTATTTAAATTTAAAATAATTTTTAAAATTATATTTTAATAAAATATATATTATAATATATTATATGTATAATATTAATAACTATTAATTTATAATATGAATATGATCGTATAATTATGTGAAAAATTTTAAAAAAGTATTATCTTATTAATTTATCAAAATTATTAATTTAATTTATTAATTCAAATTAAGACTGTAAAAAATTATTATATAATAAATATTAATTTATAAAATTTTTAATCTATATATATACCAAACTTAGTAACTATTTATGAAATGTAGTAAATGTTAACCCCATAGGTTGGAGTGGTAGTCATTTGTTTATCTTCAATTCAACATCTTTTATTGTTAGTTATCACCGATTATTAGCAACAACCATCACAAATTTTTATTTTTATATTTTTCATCATATTCTATAATAGATAAAATTTAAAATCCTCACAAATTATTATATTTTTATAATATTGAAAATTTAATATTTTTAATATATTTTGAATGTAATTTCTAATTTCTAATTAATTTTCAATATCACAATCAAATAACGAAAAACAATTTTTTAAAAAAATATTTTTCAAATAGAAGTTTTTTTTAAAAAATAAAATAAAATAAAATAATTTATTATATTGTGCAATAAAAATAAGTTTGACTGTTACGGTTTTGTTAATTTATGAGCATTACGCATTTCTTTGACGTCAATAATAGTACAGAGGCAGTTGCATATTTATTGGTAAAATTTATTGAGATGATTTTGTACAATCTTCAAATTGAATAAGTATATAATTTAAGTGTTTTCTTAATATCATAAATTGATTGAAATTGTTATATAAAGAGTTTAAAATTTCTATAATAATGATTTGTAATACACATTTTTTAGACAAATAATTTTTTTTTAGAAAAGTAATAATCTCAAAATAAATATTGATCTCATTGAAGAATATAATAATTAAATTTACTAGTATATAAATTATAAAAATAAAAAACTGCATAGAACTCCAGTAAAACTCTAATAATAAGCACCTTGACGTGTCAGGAAATGAACCTAAAAATAAGACCTAAAGATAAAAAAAAATAGTATCTTCAAAAAATTTAAATTCAAATACTTTTAAAAAATTATTTTATACTTATTAAAAAATTTATAACGATCTTACTTTAGTTAAAAAATAAAGTAAAAGAATTATGATCCTAAGACTACTAGAAAATATATATATATATATATCGAGTAACATTCAATTGAATTCTACAAAAAATTGACTATTTTTTATAAAATTATGTGTATTCATAAAATAATGATAACTTTATATATTATTTTGTATACTTTCAGGCATTTAAAACAAAAAATCCAATTTTATAAAATTCTTCGTAAATTTACAAAATATTTGTAATGATAATTTTATACATTATTTTGTAACCATGCGCGTCAACAAAAAATAACTTTCTTTTTTACAAAATTCTCTAAACTTACAAAATAATGAGAATTTTACAAATTATTTTATAAGCTGCATATATTTACAAAAAATGCTCCATGAACTCATAAAATAATGACAGTTACGCATATTATTTTGTAAATTCAAATAACACAGAAAGTCCCAAGTTTATAACCCTTAAATCTCAATCTCTTCTCAACTGAAGATAACTTCCTACACTACACCGGAAGCATGCAGCCAAATCAGAGATGCTGTTGCTCGCAGAAATATATAATAAAATCTGCCATTTCCAGTTCAAACTCAATTTTATAATAAACTTGAAATCAGAAGCTTCAATCCTAAATTCAAGAAAAATTACTCAGTCATAAAACTCAAATACAGATGATTGATGGCAAGCCAATCCTGCTTCAAAGTTGGCTGATCAAACATGAAGATACTTATTTGCAGACATGAAACCCCAAGATACGTGATTGTTTGATTGACCACCACCTCGAAGTAAATATTTATCTAAAAAATGAGATTTGAATAGCACCCAATAAGGCAATAACTAAAGACACTTCCAAAAAAGAAAAACTTACCAAAAAAAATATATATATGAAAATGTGGTGACAGGTTGCTAAACAATATATATTGAAATGTTTTAATTATTTAAACCAGGAAAATTAATTTTCACTGCCAACCAATAGAAACCCCAATTCATCACAAATAAGCAAATTTGCCAAATGGAGTGGCATCTGCATACACTGACATTTAATTTGTCCTGCCTATAAAGATGATCTAATTTAACAAGAGCCCTTGACTATTCTTGTCTACTAACAGCTAACAAGAATAGCCCAAGTCAAAATTCTCAAGTTGTTTATTACATTTAAAATCATAATCAACTAAGTAAAAAAAAAAGGTAAAGAAGATTTGGAGAAGAAAGCAAAAAAAATAAAAATAAAAATAAAAGAGAGACAGCACAAACAAATTCACTGGGCACTTAAAACTCTTCTATAGTATCTCTTACCTTTTTCCCCTGCAGACATGATACAATCAAGGTGATCACTTCTGCTGCCAATAAGATGAGCTGAAAAAAAAATTTGAAAAATCTTCCCGATTCAGCATCTCAATCATCGTATCTGAGTAGGAGAACAGAGCAACCCTGAAGCATCTGCACCAACAACTGCGAGATCACAAACAGTACACAGTTGGCCTTCCTGGCTTGGCACAAATCGTGAACTACAATATGGGCAAGAGACATCCTTTTGCCCACGGTAGATTGGAACATATGTTGCGCCACATGTCACAAATGGGTTTCTGAAATCATAATCCAGCTCAGAGGTATCTGTCATATTCCTTTCTGCAGCCTGCAATACTTGTCTGGCCATCTTTGCCTGGTTCTCAATTGTGGGGTTTGTCTCCAATAGCCGCCTGGCAAAGTTTCCTGCAGTAGCAAGGTTCTTTGCCTTGTAGCAAACAGTCATTGCATTCTGCAGAGCAAGCCTTAAATGAGGCATTTGAAGGTTGCAGTGGGTGAAGTAGGCAGCTAGCTCCTGCTGGCGTATTGGATTGTCTTTCATTTCCCTCCTTTTAAGCTCCATCTGCAGACCCATAACATATTCTTTGACTATAATAATCAACTCCTTGACTTCATCAACCTCCCTCCTTGACTCAACAACAATTAAAGGAATTGTATGAAGAATGCTGACAAAGAGTCGAAGTGCCTCGGTGAATTTCCCAGCTGTTGTGGCTCTGTAACCAGCCTTGAGCTTTTCTTCCAACTGAGAGAAATTAAACACTAATGCTGGAGGGCCCCTCACATTAGGGCTAGCAGACTCATTCCATCCCCGTTCAACAGCTAGAGATATCACTGGAGTAGATGAAAATGCACGTAAATAGGTGTGGCTACCTGTATGAAGATCAAGAAACAGAGATTTCAATGGAGCAAAGTTCCGAATTCCAAGTTGTCTGTTAAGCAGTCGCATAGCAGTATCAAAATTTCCAGCTGCAGCATGCTCAGCTGCAAGTGACGATCTCTGGATCCAAATCTGGCTAACAGGCATGCCAGGAGTAGGAGCAACAAATACTGAAGATCGAGCACTAACAGAAGCCCTTGGTGTGTCAGCCTCAGGAGGGAGCTCCAAGTCTTCAAGGTCCCATCCTCCCTCTTCATCATTTTCTTCAGCCACTTCCCCATCTTCCAGAATAGCTGTAACATCCCCATTTTGTAAGCCATCCACATCAACCATGTCCAGTTCTTCACCCCAATCACCTTCAGCAACCTCTTCTTCTTCATCAACACCACCTCTAGCAACATTATCCAGTCCACCTTCAAAAATACCTTTCATGACTCTTAGAAGTGGCCAATCACCGCCACACATAACAGGAGCTGGAGGCATCAGAAGGGAGGGCACTTTACCCTCCGGCAAAGATGGAATGTTATCTCCTAACTCAGCAGCTAGACGTTCAGCAACATCCTCCAGCCCATGGACTTTTGCAGTTGTATAAGCAAGTGGCAAATGGCCAGCATTCTCTAAGATCTTCACACGTTCTTGGACATCACCCAAATACAGGGCATTATGAAACTGACCCATGACATCATTCTTAACTTCAGCAATTTTGAGCATTTTAGAAAGCTTTTCCAGATTCCCAGTTATGAGATAAAGAAAAGATAACCTCTCAAAATTTTTTGTCCTCTGGTAGGCATATTCAACAATACCTGCATTACCTTGGCGAAGCGCTTCCACTCCCAACCTATACCAGTGATCTTTCTCATCAATTTCCTTTGCTGAGGCAACAGCAATTTGAATATTTCCGCTCTCAAGGGCCAAATTAAAGCGAGTTCTCTCATCCTTCACGAAATGCAAAGCAACTTCAGGAAAACCTTTCTGTTGCAAATATGCGATCATTGCCTGCCCACAAAGCTGAGAGTTCCTAATCATGCTCATAACATGGTCATATCTCTTCCTCAAAAGAGAAAGCTTGAAGATATATTCTGTTGCATCAATTACAATAGCTCTATTTTTCCCATCACGATCCAAGCAAAATATGGTATTTTCAGAAACCTTGGTAATGTATATTGGGACATCAAGAGTTCTAATTATGCCACTATCGCCATTAGGGAGACAGTATTTTATGTGATTTAAAGTTGTGTAAATGAAAACACCATTGTCATCCCAGGCTCCACTCTTTACACGGATTGTCTCATGAAGAGTGCACTGGTGCACAAGCTTCTTGCTAGCAATGATGATGGCATGTTTGCTGAGCAAGGCAACACTTTCCATGTCATTAGACCAAACAACATATTTGACAAAAGGTGTTTGAAGATCCCCAAGAACAAGTCTTTGCTGGAGATCAAATATGACTACTCTATCCTCTGCCCTGCAAAGCAAGTTACCTGTCCCAGCATAGAATATTGCATCGGCAGCAATGGGAAGACCACTCTTTTTAACAACCTCATTCTTCAGGTTTTTTACCAAGACCTGGTTGTTGCTTTTTTCAAGCACAGCAAATCTATTCCGAGCTACGAAGATGGCTGATCCCCCAGCACCCCTCTTTGCCTCCTGCACAGTTTCACCCCTACCAACGCTGTCTTTAGGTATGACATACAACTCGTAAGATCCACCATCCACATCTGAGCAAATAAGAACAGCATTCTCTGTAGGGCTATAGGAAAGTGTCCTTGGACTTTGATTCAGGCTAGTGGTACCAGGTCGCCGAATGGGAATCACTTGAGTATCTCTTTGAGTTGAAAACTCAAAGAAACGCAAAAAGCGATCTTTTGCATAGAATAGCGAGTCACCACTCACAGCAAAGGCGGGCCGTTCTCTTTCCAACTTAAAGACAATCATGCCGCTGTCATGACCTGCAGCCAGGAGATTCATCTCAGGGTGAGATGCAAGTATCCAGAACCGGTCATGCTCTCGACGGAAAGTCTGAACTCCAGTTCGTTTAGTCACATCCCAAACACGAATACTTTTATCCTCTGAATTTGAAACAATGATATCCTGCTTGGCATGGAACATAACACATGACACATTATTCATGTGTCCTCTCAATGTGTCCACTTCCCAAGCCTTTGTATCTGAAAAAGCAACAAAAGAAACCATTTCAGTTGTGAGTTTACCCCAAGTATTAGAGGACATGAAGAATAAGGCAAAGCCTGGCACATTCAAATTTTTGGCTCCAGAAAATGGATAGAAGGGCAACTAGAATTTAGAAATTCTCAATTCAAACACAACAAGAAAGCATTTTGTAGAACTCTGAATATATAAAAAAGAATGGGAATTAGCTAATGTAAGTCACATGATTACCAACATACCATTCATACGCCACAATTTCACTTGGCGATCATCTGCTCCAGAGACAATCAAGGGAAGGGTGGGGTGGAATGCAGCCCAGTTGACTCCTCGATCATGGCCCTCCAAGACATACTTAACAACAGCATCAACCCCACCAAAAAGGTCCGTATTCATCTGACTCAACCGCAGAATGTCATCAGCAGGGGACACTGTTTTCTTTCTCAGGGCACCAATATCCCAGACACGAACAGTCTGATCTAGAGAGGCTGAAACAACAAGGTCTTCTTTAGGATGGAATGAGGCACACATGACATAATGATTGTGGCCCGTCAACACAGAAATGCAAGTTCGTGATTGCCAGTTCCAAATACGAATGGTTTGATCGTCACTGGCACTCACGATCCATGGGTACTCATGATGGAACTGCACAGTACGAATATAATCAAGGTGCCCAAGAAGTGTAAACAGACACCTATGCATCTTGTAGTTCCAAACTTTAATCTTATAGTCATCACCTGCAAAACCATCAGTTACTTAGAAATAAGAATCCTTCATGAGAAGATAATGCAAACAAGTACTCTGTTTCAACATTTTCTTGGGCATTCTGAAAATTTTAAGTGCAGGATTTCTAGCACAAAGTAGCAACTGATCCATAGAATCAACATTTAATTTATCATTAAAATATGACCAAGACCAAATTCTCCTTCATCATATCACAGATGAGAAAATGAATCCTGCCTGAATCTATGATGGTAGGTTTTGCAGATAGTGACATATAGCCAGCAACAGAAAGGCCATAGGGCTAAGTGGCTTCTCCAATAAAACCAACTATACATTGAAAAAGACATGCACATGTATACATACCAAATGTATATACAAATACTAACTATTATATCCTGATTTTAAAGAGTCTAAGACAAAGGACTAATAATTCTAGAATATGAATTTGATCATCAGGTGTTCAAACTAAAGGTAAGTGCTGGGATCAAGTTCTTGAAGCTATGTTGCACATTTTTGTTGCAGCACAAAAATTAACACTCTCACGCTATCTATAGTAATCTCCTTGTTTCATTTTACTAAGGTATCAAAGCATTATCCACTAACAAAAAGTGCAGAATTCAACTATCCTAAGCATAAATCATCTAGATCTAATATAAATTCTACCACGACCGACAAAAAAACATAATTTTAACATTCTCCCATCAGTAACTTAGATTTCAACTAAAAACAGCATAATATAAATGACAGATTTTCCAATAATTCCGGCAATGCAATAAGAATAAGTAAAGCAAATGTAAAAGAGAACTGGACAAATATAAAAGAGAATTAGACAATCTCCACACCTCCAGAGACAAATAGAGGTTGAGATTTGTGGAAATGGACTCCTCGAACAGGTCCATCGTGCTCGTCAAACCTATCAATTAACGTCCCCATTCGGTAGTCCCATAGCTGGATCACACCACTGTGGAGACTCGCAAGGATCCACGGTCTCTTACTGTGGAAACTCAGTCCCTTCACTCTATTGCTTTTCGTCTCAAACTTTGTCAACATCTTCAATAATCAAACCTAAAAAGAAAAACACCTCCTCCTCCGCGAGCACTGTACCAGAAAAACACAAATCACAAAGCAAAAACAACTCAATAAGATCAAATCAAATGAAAATTTCAGAAATCAAGTAAGAAAGTGAATTATCATTAACAATATAATTAAGTTTCCATCCACAGAAATTTAAGATTTTCCAGAATTTTCACAGCAAACAAACAGCAATAGAAATGAAATGGAAAATAGATCGAAGAGGATCCATTATTTTAATAGAGAAATGAGAGCCAAAAAATTACCTTAGATCTGATTAGATCAAATAGAAGAGACCAAATCGCATCTACAATCAGCAAAAGAGAGGCTATTAGATTTAGGATTGCGCGTAGAGAGAGAAGGCGAAGAAGAGCTTATATCAATTCAAGAGAGACAAGAAACAGAGGTTGATCGGAGAGAAAGAAGAAGAGGTATATCGGAGAGGGAGAGAGAGAGAGAGAGGGGTTTTTCAGTTCTCTCTTTAGATCTGTCTCTCGATGATATGTGTGTAAAGAACGAAAGACGGGACATGGGAGGAATTTCCGTAATATTTGAGGGTAGATCTGAGAATATAGAACGTGTTTTTGTTTTTTTTTTTTTTAACCTTCTTCCTGATATACAGTATGCAAGAAAATAAATTACATAAGCTAAGCAAAATTCAAATGGAAAACATTGACTTATTTAGTCTAGGTTTAATGACGTAAAACATATAAATTTTTTTTAATTTTTTAAGGATAAATCATAAATTAATCCTTGAATTTCTATCTAAAATGGCGTTTGATAAATTTTTTTTATAAAATTATTAATTATTCAGTAATTATTAGATAGTCAAAAAATAATAATTTATAAAAATTTTAATTTAAAATTTTTTAAAAAATTAATTTTTTAAATTAAAAATATAAAATTATTCTTTAAAAATAATATTTAAATATTAATATTAATATTTATGATTATTAAATATAATAATAATTAACAGTTAATAATAATTTTACTAAATATCTAAAACAATCAATCAGCTATTATGTATAATTATCGGCTACAAGCAACAGCTAACAATTCCGAACAGTTAAACTAAATAAGACTTAAAATAAAATTAAATTTTTATATTTTAAAAAATTAATGAATTTATTCTTATATTTTAATTTTATTGTATTATTTAATCCTTCAATTTAATTTTTTTCAATTTTTATGTTAAAAAATTGAAAATAAAAATTCATACCTGAAATACCCTTTGGCGTTGGTGTGGGTTCTTTGGTTTTTTAAAAAGAAAAAAAAAATTTCGCCGATCAATTTCAATTCCTCCACCACCGCCTCCTCCTCCTTCTTTGTCATTGTCATTTCCTCCCTCTTTCTTTTTTTCACAACTTCCCTTAAAAAAAATCTTGATCTTGATTTCGATCTGGTGGTCATAGAGATGGATATGACGATTGAGCTCGCTGAGGAGCGCATTTAGCGAGGCGAGGGAGCACTTCGTTTATTAACGCTGTCATCAACGAAAAGCCAATGGAGAAAGATGGAATCGGCGAAAAAGATCCAATGATCTTTGTGAATGATGATTCGATTTTCTAATCGAAAATCAAGTAGCTTCGTGAACGATGGGAACTGACTTATGTTCTCAATTTCTTAAACTTAAAATGTTCTCCATTAATATATTGTGTAGACATTGTTGATATTTGAGAAAAAGGATTTTAATTCCTAAATTTATACATGCAAGAGTTTGTTTCGATTTATGTGTAGTTTAGAATTGGAATGTATTGATAGTGCTTATTGTTTGGGATTTTTGATTTGCATGTAATTTATGTGTAGTTTAGAATATGAATAATTATCAGCAAGTGATTTTGTATTTGATTTAGTGATATGGAGTTTTAATTTCACTAAAAAGAGTTTTGATTTTAATAACAATGGCACTGTTGTGGTGGCACTTGGTTGGAATGATGATTGAGCTGGGTTGGTCAGAAGCAAGTGGTGATAAAAGCTTTTCCGTTGTCGCTCCGTCAGTCGTCATCCGGGTGAGTTCGTTTCAGCACTTTCTATAATTTTCCATTTTGTTTTTTATATTTAATCTTCGATTTTTCTTTTTTTTATTTACTTGCAAGTGGAAATGGAATTGAACATTCAGACGTGACTCTTGTTGTGATTCTTAACACGCTCAATAAATTAAAGAATAAAAAAATAAAGTATTTGATTTGGATTTATTAATGGCTACTTAGTTGGTTAGTGTTCCATTTTAAACTCATTTTCTTAATTATGTATGTGACTGAAATAAAAAATTTAAAAGTTGAGGAGGGATATTTTAAACTTTTCATATATATTTAATGATATAAATAAATGAAATAATTAAATAAATAATTGAAAGTAAATACATAGACTTTATTATTAATTTTTTAAAATATAAAGATTCACTTATTATACGAGTTAAAATTTAAAAATTTAAAAAATTAAATTATAATTTTTTATTTTTAAAATTAGTTGTAATTTAGATTAATCCTCAAAATATAATTTGAGAATTTTTTTTATTGTTAATTGTGATATTTTATATGAATTAAAAATATTATTTTATTAAAAATAAAATAATATAAAATAAAATAATATTTTAATTTGGTGGTAAGTATAAAAAAAATAATTTTATTATATGCTAAAAAATTAAAATATTAATCCAACAATAATAAATATTTTACTCTTCAAAATAAAATTTAAACTAAGTAAAATTTTTTGATCAAAATATTTTTTTTTTTTTATATCTAAACATATTTTAATGATAATTATTGCATAATTAATTTAAATATGAAATAATTTTATCAATAAATAAAAAATAATAAGTAAAATAATATTTTTAATTCACATTATATACAATAAAATATAATATTATTTTTAAATGACTTATATATATTATATATTTTTAGTATAATTATTAATTTTATTAATAAATTATATTTAATTATTTAAAAAATAAATTTGGAATAAAATTTCAAAAACTTTAAATATTCATTTTCGTCATTTATTTTTTGATTTCATAGTGAATCTTTTATATTTCAGATAATTTGATAATATATAATTATTAAATAAGTAATTTATTATTTGAAATATGAAATTAATAATTAAATTTATATAAATTTTTAATATAAAACTCAAATATTTACTTAATTCAAATATGATATAAAAATTAAAATTTAATCAAAATGAAAAAATAAATAAATCGGAGAGCACACTTCACCAACTTGATTATTTCCTAATAGAATTGTACATATGCGGAAGTATGTGTGTGCAAGTATTTGATGGTGTGAGCAAAGGAAATGATGGCCGTTGGATTGGAATTTGGTGGTTGTGCAAAGGACTTCTTAAGTGAAGTCAAAATAGGGTCTAGAAGACTAGATCTGTTGTTTTATTTGGTGGTGTTAATTGATAGTTGATATTTTAACATTTACTTCTTTTATTTTTTGCTTTGTATAAATCAATTTAAAATATAAAATCTATTATTAAAATAATAAAATTTAGTTCAATTAAATTAAATTTTATAAATTAAATTCATAAAAATAAGTTAATTTTTATATAAATATAAAAAATTCAAATTTCAAATAAATCTCATAAAATTTTATGAAATTTATTTATATCTAACAAGATTTTTAAATAATTACACATTAAAATCATAAACTCTAAATTTGCTATGAGATATGTGTGTGTTGGGTGTATTTTTTTTTTTTTTTTTCCTTTTCATTTCCTCATCATGCAAGGAAGGACTTTTGTGTTGTTTGTATTGTCTACTTGCTCTGTGTTCAAAGTTATCTGATGGGCAACCTAGGGAAAATAGAAATTGGAAAATAATACTGTATTTGGATGGAAAAATTTTAAATGAGCAATTTTGGCATTATTTGACTTTACGTACTATTGGGATCCAGGAATTTAAGATTGTGATATATATATATATATATACACTTTTTATTAATAATATATTTTAATTAAAATATAACATTATCTATTAACTAATAGAAAAAAACTTTGCACACGGAAACATGATTAACGGTAGATAAATATTTATCTCGATTCTCCTTTATTTCGATTCTCCTCTTAAAATTAAAAAAAAAAAAAATCTTTAAAATAAAATTTTTAAAATCAACAAAATTGGAAAATATGTTAAAGACGAGAAGATGAGAAGATTATTTAAATTTATTTAAAATAAATATAAAATAAAATTTTATTATGAAAAATAAACAAAATAAGGACGACGACAAGAACAATAATAAGAATATAGAAAAGCGAGTTTTTTATTGTATTCTTGGTGTGTATTACAAAGTAATATAAACTCCTATTTAGAGGGTTTATCTTCATCATAGATTATAATATATATAAATTCACTATAAATTACAATATAAATGGTGTAATAAAATTAAACTTAAATACAAAAACTTATGAACAGTGGGATAAATGAATGGACATCCACATTTATCTATATATTTATAACACTCCTCCTTGGATGTCCATCTTTACAAAGAATATGTCTCATTAAAACCTTACTAGTAAAAATCCAGTAGGAAAAAAAAATAGTGAAGGAAAAAGAGTACAATATTCTCGCATTGCAAATGGTATACTGCCTTATTAAAAACCTTACCAGGAAAACTCAATGAGACAAAACCTTTAGTTAAGGGAAAAAAGTGTTCTAAAAAAAATAGTGAAAGAAAAAGAGTATAATATTCTCGCATTGCAAATGATATACTGCCTCATTATAAATCCTTATTAGAAAAATTTAATGGGATAAAACTTTTGGTTAAGGAAAAAAAAAGTACAATAATAAACTCCTCATATTTGTAATATCACTGAAAATCTTTAAGGCGTTACATTTCAATATTGTTAACTAATTTTTTGAATGTTGCAGTAGGTAATATTTTAGTGAACAAATCTGTTCGATTGTCACTTGAACGAATTTATTGAACACCAATTTCACCATTATTTTGTAATATATTAGTGCGTCTATTGTATAATATATGATACTTCAGGACTAAAAAATTTTTGATTATTTTTTCTAACTGAAAAGAATTTTTATTCACATTAAGTGACCAAATAACCATTGAATTATTTAATGAATGTATTTTGTATATAAAATTATAAATGAACTTTTTATATATAAGTTAACTGATAAATAAAAATTTCTTTTGCCAAATATTCAATTTGTAATCGAGACATAATTTTATTTTTTCAAAATAATTCATTTCAAATTCTTTTTTCAAACAATATGTCACTTTTAAAAATTTTTCAGGAATTACAATAATATTCAAATCATCAATATATACAATAATTATGGCAAATTCATATACAAATTTTTCTATAGTATTGCTTTTATATTATACTTTGAACAAGTATTCACTAAAACGATTTTACCATATGGGTCAAAATTATTTTAATTCATACAAAAATCTTTGTAATTTAATTGAATAAATTTTGTCGATAACTTAAATTATATTTTCTAACATTTTAAATCTTTCAGGGATTTTTATATAAATATCATTATCAATTGAATCATATAAATAAGTTATGACTACATTCATAAAGTGCATATCAAGTATTTCATATATTGCTATATTAATAAAATATTATTGCATCTACCACGGAATAATATATCTCTTCATAATTGATTTTCAGGTTTTTGTGAAAACCCTTGTGCAATAAGTCTTGCTTCGTATTTTACAATTTTATTTTTCTCATTTATTTTTCTCACAAAAATATATTTGTTTCTAACAGTTTCACATCTTCTGATATTTGGACTACTGGTTCGAAATTCTTATGCTTTTTAAAAGAGAATCTAATTCTGCTTGTATTATATCTTTCTATTTTAATCAATCAACTCTATTTTCAGCATTATTGAATAGATCGTTGTTCAAAATCAACATTTTCACTCATAAAAATATGTTACACCATATGTAAAATAGTAGTCAACAATCATTTCATTTTGATTCTATTTTTTTTCTTCATAACTAACATAATTTATTAATATCTCTTCATTTTTACTAATTTTAGGTACTTATACTTATTCAGAAAGTGTATCTATATTAGTATTTGCATTTTCAATAGAATTATCTATATTATTTATTATTTTTCTCTTTTGATAACTTTTATCCTTATAATCAATAGTCTTCTATACTTCAAGCATGCTTGAGATTCATTAATATTAATAAGTTGTTCTTCTGGGACGACAATACAAATTAAAATATTAACAGCTGTTATATGAGATTTTGTTACTAATTTTAAATCAGCAAATGCATTCAACAATTACTTTGCTAATTTTTGCAGATAAATTAATTTATGAACTTTTTGTTCATATTGTTTTATTATAGGATTTAGATAATGATGAAAAATTTCATGTTATTGTATTTCTTAACTTTTATTATCTCCCCCTAATGTTGAGAATATTATTTTATCAAATAACAATCTGTAAATAAAGCAGTAAATACATTACTATTAATGACTCAAAATATTTAATTATTGAGGGAGATTTATATCTAACTTATATTTTTAACCTCTTTTGAAGACTCATCTTAGTGCATTGTAGTGAAGTATTTAAGATATATATCGCACATTTAAAAATTCTTAAATGAGAAATATTTGGCTTTTGACCAAAAATCAATTAATTGATTTGAAAAATTTTCTAATTCTTCAACAGATTGCCACATGATTTTTCAATATTTTTTCCATTATTAGTAAATCAATATGACCTAACTCCTCATGCCAAATAATAAAAATATTTGCATATGTAAACTTTTGGTTTACTATAAGGTTCTCTTCAATTTCATTAATTTTTGTATAATACAAATCAAAGAAAACAATATAAATTTTTCACTATATTTTTTTCTACTCGAAATAATATTTGTAATATGGAGACATTATTGATTCCTCTTATTTACTGTCTCAATATAATATTTATTACTGTAAATATATTTAAAACTTAATAAATTTCTATGAGATTTTGAAGAAAATAATGCATTATATATAATAAGTGTTGTTCCTCTTAGTAATAATATATTGGCTCTTTTGAACCTTTCAATTATTTTTTGTTTTACCAGAAACAATTGTCTCAACTATTTTGAAATAAGAAAAATATTTGACATTTTTAAAATTGTACGATTTATCGCACCATTCACAATATATATTGAAATCAATTCTCCTTTTTAATATTTTCAAAAATATATTTGTCACATCAATGTGAGCAATATATATATGATTATAGTTAATGTTATCATTATTAGAGACAAAATTTATTTTCATATTTTCTTTTTTTTTGTGATGTTCGATAAATATCAATAAAATATTTTATCATACGACAAGTATTGGACCAATTTTTTCTTCATACCATATCAATAATATTTACTTTAAAAAATTTTGTCCATATTTTTTATTTTTATTTCTGTATAATTTTATCCCACTTCTGGTGGTGATAAATATTCTAATGATATTTTTTTATTCTTATGAAAAGAATAATTATTATATGTTTACTTTTAAATTTCATAATATTATTGTTATACATTATCATATTTATTTCAGAGAATGAGATAAAATTACCATAATATATTTTATGAATTTATCAGTAACGACTTATTATTTTATTTAGTTAAATATCACTATATTCACTTCAGGGAATGAGATTGAATCAGAATGCATTAAATTAATTCATAATATTTTTACAATCTTTTTATCAATATTGCTACTGTAGGAGCATATTCGATATATGAAAAATATTAACATATCATTTTAAGTGCTTAGCATTTTATATATTATTTCACAATACCTATACTTCATTATTATTTTCAATAAATCATATAGATTTAATTAAAATATAAAAAAATCTTAATTCTAATAGCAAATATGAATATAAAACTAAATAATATAAACAAAAGTAAATCATATATAATTCATTAAGATGATGACATAAATAAATAAGATATGTTAAATTAAAATATTAAGAATAAAAAAACTTACATGGAAAATAACCGTGCTGATAACGTGTTATGAAAAATAAACAAAATAAGGATAAGAACAATAACAAGATAAATAATAAGAATATAGAAAATGTAGTTTTCTATTATTTTTTTGGTGTGTATTATAAAGTAACATGAACTCTTACTTATAGGATTCATCTTAACTAGGTTATAATATATATAAATTTACTATAAATTACAACATAAATGATGCAAGAAAATTAAATTTAAATATAAAAACTTATGAGTAATGAGATAGATGAATGAACATCTATATTTATCTTATGAGTAGTAGGATAGATGAATGGACATCCACATTTATCTATACATTTATAACAAATTTAAAAATTTTAAAAATATTAAATAATTTTTTAAATATTTAAATAATTAATTCAAAATATCATTTTAAAATATTAAAAATAAAAACAAAATTTAAATTAGATATAATAATTTTTTTTTAAAAACCATATTTCTAAAACTATGTTTTATTTACCCGAACACACCCGAGGCATCCCCCATTGAGTTCGAGAAAGATTAGTAGGACTCGACCTTAACTCTTTAAATCCAGATTTATACCTAAACTCAAATTCTGGTGAATCGGAGGGAAAAAGGGTAAAAGAACTTGGCCAAATCCTATAACCCAGTCGAGATCAATGGTTTTTTATTAGATTTTGGTTGATTGTTGACATTCTCGTTTCCGCTTCGTTCATCTCTGCTCGCACGGGTGCTTCCCTCTAAGGCGGAATGCTCCTCTACTGATATATTTTTACATCCCACAGCTACGACAGATCTTTTTGAAATTTAAATTTGGTCGGACCTTTACCTGACTACCCAGATTCTATTCCGGACTGTAGTTACAAAAGACCCAAGCCCTACGAGTCAGACTCAATCTCTACCCAATTCTAACCCAACTTCAACCCGACCTGGACATGCCTAGGTTCAAATGCAATGTTGCAGACAATAGCATGTTTCTTCTCCGCTCTAATCAAGGTATGGCCGTGTTTTTGCTTTATGTTGACGAAAGTGATCTTACAATATCAAATAATTTTGTCAAGAAAGAACTATATACTTTTGTGCATAAAGTAAGATATAATCTACTAGAGAATTCAGTAAAATAGTTATTGTATAAAGTAATAGCATACCCACAACACAGATTTTATGGGGAAATTCAATATAAAGAAAAAAACATATGCCAAACTCTAAATAAAAACTTTGTTCTAAAATAATAGAAGAACAAAGAGAATCTTTCCTATATTAGAGCATACAAAATAACAGGCAACTTGAAAATGGAGAGAGATTTGATAAAACAATAGCTTTCGCACTGGTCAAAACACACTGGTTTCAAACTATTTCCTACTGTTCTTATCTCAAACACCTCACTCTTTTTAATGTTTTTAGCTATCAACGTAAAGATCATCTCAATTTCTCTCAAGTCAGCTCCTTTAATTTCTTATAAACTCTCTTCCTCTAATTATTTTGTTTTGTTTTGTTTTACTTTTTTATTTTATTTTATTTTATAAGGTTCACTTGAACCTCAGTGATAGAGGAAAACCACTCCAACAAATCTCCTCCTTTTGACTGTATGGAGCTCACACATGCTTGCTATTCTTCGACAGAGAGCGTGGAGCTTGCACAGGCTTGCAATTCTTCTACAACTCTCTGTCGTCTTTAGGCAAAGATTTGGTTAACATATTCAAACCACTATCATTACCATAAACAAATATGAACTTATTATCAAACCAAAGACAGATATTGCTTTTGCATTGCATCTGCAATGAAAATTGGAAGTGAAGCAAGCAAAACTGCAAATTCAAGGTAAACAAATGCGACAATAAAAGACATCTTAGCCAATTAAAAAATGTAACTCGTAAAGAAGCATAATTACATGGTGAGACAATTAATAAAAATGAATGAGCTACTAGTGGGAAAAAAAAAATGCATACATAAAAATGGAAAACAGAAAAGAATAGTTGACGCTATATAAAGTATGGTTCAACCAAAAAGGTATCTTTGAGCTGCTGAAGATAGTTTACCTTATATTTTGAAATATAATAAGCAATGCCACACAGAATCTATAATTCCTTTCCTCTCAAATGTTTAGTGTCCTTCTCTTTGTTCTTCGATTCAAATTATAAACTTCTTTGCAGATTTTGTACAGTATCAGTACCTTTTGGAATACGAATCTTGTTTTGTTAATATCATGACTTGCCCTGAAGCACTTGGACAATCTTCGCTGCGCTAGATTCTATGCCCTTGAGATATTCATTAAGAATGCACTGTTGATAAGAACCTCCCTCCTAAGGGAAACAAAGAAGGAATGAAAAATGGATAACATTAATGTTGAGATATAAAAATATCTCATATTGGTAAATTACAAAATTAAATACCAAAATATAATCAAATAGAAATCCTTATTATATTGGCTTAATTCAAGTTTTTATAATTAAGATGATCCAACAAAAAATATTACTAAATTTATTCTTTTCAAATTATCTAAATCGTCTTTCTGATAAATTTTTATAGTTAGAAAATAAATGTGTGTTACTACGTATACATGTTTTTGTTCAAGTGAGAGAGAGAGAGATAGATCAGGTAATCAGAAAGAATGGTGGTATAACTGACAGAGGTCCAACATCCAGTATTTTTTTATTGTTCTTATCAACATCCGCTCAATTCTTTTCTTAATGACAGCATACATCAGTAGAAATTTCTCCATTGTCAACAGTCATGCCATTAATCAAAAGCTTGTTCCACTCTTCTTCAGGAGCTGCAGGAAATAAAATGTCTGTGAGGAAGGCAGGATGCTCATGAACAATCATAATCATCCGACTTAAGGTCTAACAAGTTTTTGAGAAAAATCTGAACTTGTGAATCCATCATTTCGAGGAAAAAAATTGCAATAAAAAAAGTAAAAGATAAAACAAATATAGGCTACATTAGAAACATTAGTCTAGTATAATCCATATCAGTTCAAAACCAAGACACTGTCCATCCTATATTCATCTTTCCACTCGCGAAATTCTAGAAATTGACATTCAATAGGACTACCTGAAGACAATCTTCGAATACCTAAATAATCCTTATGATCTAATTCTGAAATTAAAGGTATAGAACAAAATACATAGCAAGTATTTAAGACTTTGTCTTCAAGGTTGAAGTAATGTAAGGCTTAGAAACACATTTGCCATGTAGTACATACACTAAGACAGGAAATCAGCAACTTCCTAATCAAGTTATACTTCAAAAAGAATGATGGAGCTCTAGCTGTTGACATTGGAGCTAAAATATAATCTTATAACCACAAAGGCAATTTGGACCTCAATATTGAGTTGCCAACATCCTGCATCTATACTTAGGCATGCAAATATATAATTCTTTTGGCTTCCTATTTAATGCATGCGGTGCATTCCATCCACACATTGCAATATCCGCAAAAAGGGTAATATGTGCAGGAATTTTGGCTAGAAAAGGAAGTCCTTAAATGGCAATAAAATTGTCAATATGCCTCAAATTTCACAAAGATGGATAAACTGCAAAACAAACCAATTGTAAAAATTTAACTAATTAATCACCTTTTCCATTTTCTCAAAGATAATTAGCATGGGTGGTAATTGGTGTTATTGTGTCGTATTGATTTATGGATAATCTTATAAATGAGTGAACACAAACACAGTACGATTAAATAATTGTGTCAAAATCTTCAACCCACACAGTCACAACCTATTTATTAAACAAATAAGACAAAGACGTGAAATTTATTTATCGAAAATGTTATGTGTGGCTATGACTTAAGTCTTAATTCAACCCACATACAATATTAATATATTATAGTTAATTTGAATTGATATTTTTTAACTACATATTGACATAAAAATTAAAAAATAAAAATTAAATTGTCATTTTATCACCAACAAACACTTGAAATTTAAACTCAATTAACAATATAGCAGTTTAGATATTGAAGAATCAAAAGTAATAACATAACAAAATGAAAAAATTCCAAAAAAAAATATATTTAAAAGAGTATTAGCTTTTTAGGGAGTTAGGGTTTCTTTAATTATATATTTACTATTTTAATTAATATCTTACCCATTTGTCTTGAAAGTTATAAATTTGAAGGGATAAAAATATTTTAAAAATATATATATAATAAATGAATTAAATGGGTCAAACAATTTCACTCAACTTATTTAGCATGTTTAATTAAATAGATCAATCGCATATTAATTTCAAGTTAAGTGGATCAATTTTGAGTTAAGCAGGCCAGCTAAAATTCGACCCATTTATTGACGTATTATTTTTGGATTAACATGAATTTGATACAAACACCATTAATATAAACCCAAATCCATTTATATTATGTCGTGTTCGAGTTGTGTCACACATTGTCACCCCTAATAATAAGTACAAGTGCAAGGATATAAACAATAAATTTGTATTCTCTAAAGCATAATATTGAAGGGGATAGAGGAAACCTTTGATTACTGTATCAAGAAACTGGCCGTCAAAACTTCCATCTCCTACACCACAAACATGCACAAGCAATTCCTATTCAAGGCGTCCAATTGATGAGCATAAAAGAAGCAAGATTGGGAAAAAAAAAATTGTAGCCAAAAGAAAGTGTGAAATAGATCTAGCAGTTTATATATATATATATATATATGGCAGCGGAGTTTTCAATTGCACCAAATTTTTGAAATAAAATTTGAAAAATCAATCAACATTCAGACACAGACGTTAACTGCATAGATCCAGCTTCCCCTACATATAAACCATACAAGACTATGGGAAGGCAAGAACAACACAAGTGATTCAAAAGACCGACAAAACAATACCAGAATATTCAGAACTCAAGCTAACTGCATTCACTTACCTAGGTCATGCTATACTTTAACAATATGAAAGGGTGCCCCTCCTTAAACAAGCTATTGATAACACTTTAAAGTTACAACTAAATTTGTTCAACTTTTATTAACAACATTTCTTCATGGGATCAATAAAGTAACCTTCAAAAGCCGAGCATCTTCTTTTTAAAAAATGTTGATGTCTATTAAGCGTATAAAATATTTTTGAGAGTGCATAATATACACTTTTGTAAAGATGCTATCTTCTACTGATGATAGAAAGACTAACATAACATACGAGTATTGTTTAATAAATGTTTAACAGTATATCAGCAGTAGTGTTATTCTTTCATTGCCATAACCTTGATTCAAGCCTCTAGTCAGTCCAGCGTGCGCATGTGGGCTTTAACCTGATATTCTTTTAAGACTGAAATGGAAACACAAAGGCTGATGACCAGGTTTGGCTGCAGGTGAGCAATGCCATTAGTCAAATAATTAAACAGCAATTTCAACTAAAGCAAGGGTTAAAGGGAAAATCCATTCCGAAAAATAGTTGGTTAACAATTTTTTCAGTTGAACCTTCCAGGGCATTCCAGGTTCTAAAAATACCCAAAACAAAGTAAAATTTAAATTTCAACACATTTTCTAATTTAGGTATGTTAACCAACTAAAGACCATAACATTGTTCAGACTTGAAGTTCCAAGGATATACCAAGTATAATAATAAAATTACCTTTCTTTGCAAGACTACGTTTGGAAAGAACTCTGGAAGCATAGAGTTGCAAGACCTTTTGCAACATGGCCTCAAGCCCTGGTTTGTCCCCACTTCATTCGCCTGGAAAAGAGTTAAAAGATAAAAGATTTATTACTGAAAAAAGAACAACGATTTTTCAATTTGAAAAATAATTCTTGAGGTTATTGGGTTTTTAATTTTCAGAGGAAGGCTAAACATTCAGGTGATTATTTACTTATTTAGGTTTTAAATGATCAGAGGAAGGAGAGCTGCGCATCTAAAAGATTAAGGGGCTTAACAATACTTATAAATAGGGATTTAAGAGGAGTTGCTTTCCCTCGTAGTGAGCTGCTAAGCCCCATTTTTAAACCAAAAGCAGGGGGATAACCATCCTCTCTCTCTCTCTCTCTCTCTTCTTCTTCTTCTTTTTTTTTTTTTTTTTTTTTGTCACATTAGCATCCCTCCTCCCTGTGCTCTAGTTATGCTCTAATTTAGGTTAGTCAAACTTCCGGATATTAATTGCAAGCAAAAAAATATTTGGGTCCAAACTGAAAGACAACCCAAATTATAGGTTTTTATTTTAACCTCTCTATAAATCTTACTATATACAAATAATGTAAACATTCTAAAAGATTAGCATATGAATTGTTTCATTAAAGTCATGCAGTAACTTCTGACATCCATCAAACTCCATTTTATCTAGAAAGCACCCAAAGGTTCTTCAACTTTTGTAAACGGTCACAACACAACTTCTATTATGTATAACATGCTCTGGTTTAAAAGTAATTTGAATATATTAATTCTTGGTCTTTCACTGTCTATGGCATAGACATTCAGATAGGTATACTTAAAATAATAAATCACACTCACTTGTCATAGTTGTGCACTAACTTCTGAAAGTAACCCTTCATCTAGTTGTCCTTCTTTCTCCCTTTGGATTATCTCCGGAGAAACAGGAATTTCAAGTCTGATAAAATCAATACAAATCAATGCAAAAGTACAACTCCATTTTTTGCATACACTTAGAAGATATATAGCAACAAATTTGCATGGACAGCTCCAATCTAAAGCTATATATTTTGATAATTAAGAATATTTTACCATTCTATCAATATTTTCATAACAGAACACGTTTGTTGAAGAAATTATACTACAGTTAAGAAGGTAGAATTGTCTCAAAAAAATTTTTTTTATTGTTTTCTTTCTATTTATGTGATTAGAAACTAGTAAAGAGATCATTATTGTTTAATCCAAGTACAGATGCGTCATTTTGCTTGGAAAGATCAAAATTATAATGTACTCGATCCCCCTCCTAAACCTTCACCACTTGCCTGAATCTAAGTAGAAATGGGATTCCTTTATTCTTGTGAGATGTAGAAACTTGCACAACTAGATAATTGGAAGTCAAAAAATTGCTCATGATAAAAGTAATTTTCTTTTATTTAAAATGATTAACTAGACCAATTTAATGAACTTCTTGTCTTCCCAATCTTCAACATGAGAAAAATGCTTTTCTCATCTTTTCTTCTGTCTAAAAGTAATGGTTATTTATCCCACTCATAAAGCCCTACAAAAATCTAATTAAAATGAAGTCATAATGCAGGTTAACATGTTTAAGTTTGGGGAAAGGAAACTGATAGATATGAACTTTATATCCAACATAGACAGCAAAACATCTGAGAAAGCACATAAAAGGATATAACTGTGATTATGACACCATTAAAATTCATTGCAAAATTTTCATGAAGAAAAAAGAAATAATTTTCAAACTAAATCAAAGCACATATTTACTTTCTCCATTAGATTTAGAGCGCCAGGATCTCTAGGAGGCCACATTATCTCTTCCTCCTCATCAACTAAAGGTTTCAAAATTGCCGTGAGAATGTCAGTTGCTGATTCAATCCTTTCCTACAGGGAAATAATACTGATGAGAACAAAATAAACAAAACAAGCGGCAACTATTATAGATGAAATACTCAAGCCAAAAAAAATTGCTTGATTGTTTGCTTTTTTGAGTGTGTGTTTGAGCAAGAGAAAAAGAGGAAAAGAGGAGTACATTAGTCTTATGAACAAGACGATCCACAATGCTCATCTCTGCTATTGCCAATTCCTCGTAATCTTTCTGCAAAATAGTAACCAGGACATTCTTTTAAAAAGCAAGTACTGGAAAGAGGTCAGCATAAAAAATATTTGGGGACAAAAAAGGGAATGAACAAAGTCAAAAATCATGCTTTATCATCCTCTGATTTGCAGGTATCAGTTCTAGATGCAAGGCGTATCCAAAAACCTTCATTGAAAGGAAGGACATTTTCAACAACAAGCTTCTGAAGCTATTCCCAGGAAATAGTGCAGCAAGAATGCATTCACTGAAATAAATTGTATATTTATCCAATTACAAAGAATTCTTAGTTTGTACTGGTGAGAATCAAATCCATTCAGAGAAAAAATAAAGATAAACTTAATATAATATCCAGAAGATTGATACCAATATTCATGTTGAAGACTCTAGTGCCTCAAGTGTTAAAGATAAGGTGGCCTTTGAATTTACTTTGTAGAATATTTGGTGACATTTAATAAATATGGAATTTTAAAGGAATATGATCAATAGGATCTTACCTCTTTTATCCAAATATATTGTTTAAAATGAACCTTTACTCTTAAAACAGCCCTATTGCTGCCTAAAAGAACAAAGTGATCTATGTCCACAGCATAACAACTGGAGAATAGCAGGTACTTGTGTTGTCAAATATGAAATAGAGAATTTGGTGGATAACATAAAAACAAGTGCCAATTTGAAGGTTGCTTACTTCTCTTGGATTTGCACCCCTCAGCATATCAATCAGCCTATCTACTTCTACAGTCTTTTTGAATGATTCCTCAGCATCTTGACTGACTGCACAGATGAAACTTTTCCTTTTATATTTGACCCAAATACAGCATTTTAAAATCAATAGCTGCAATATCACATATGAGAAAAAGAACAACAATAAACTTTTGGCAAATGATCACAGCAGAAGCTTCAATGAAATTGCACAATATAGCTTAAGCAAAATCAAAACACAGGGTGATGATTACCTCCTCTTTGACTCCATTGTAGTGGCTGTAAAATGCAGCTCGAGTTTCTTCGGTGCAGGACCCGATTTTCCGTCCTTGAACCAACGAATTCTGCATTATTGAGGAAGGAAACTCATATAACACCAAACAAAAAAAAAATCAAAGAAATTAGCAAATATCAAATGAAAGCTAATCAAAACCCCAGAAATGCAAAATTATTGAACATAACCTGTTCGGATGTCTAGAAAGCCAAGGAACAAGCATGTGGTTATTTAAAAAAGTAATTAAAAAAATTGAAGAATGCAGATAGTTGTTAAACTATTAGGGTTTGGGTTGAATGAATCAAAGGAAAAAATTTGGGTAATTTGCACACAGTCATTGAACTATACTGTGAATTCTAATACAATAAGATAATGTAATTTATTTATTATTGAAATTATCGAACAAATTAAAAAAAAATTATTGCGTGAAATTACTGTATTTATTAATGTGGTCAGCCAGAAAATCATTCAGATATAGACTTATCAAAAAGTGTCACATAAATTATGGGGCTGTTTGGTTGCCCAACTAAATATCCCTAATTACTGATTGTCAATATACGCGAAAATTTATAATGTTTGGTTGGTCAACTAAAAACTTCGATTATGTTAAAATTTATCTTTAATCGATAAATTTCATAACCAGCTATAAGCTGCTTTTAGCGATTGACGATTTGACAATCGCACTTTTATACCAATCGCACATTTAGCCATCGCTCTACCAAACACCACCTATATTACATCAACTCAATTCATAATCACTGATCTATAAGTAAATTCTAGTATGATTATATAAATATTTTTTTTATTACATTAAATAAATTTAATAAGCTGCTTTTAGCGATTGGCGATTTGACAATTGCACTTTTATACTAATAGCACATTTAGTCATCGCTCTACCAAACACCCCCTATATTACATCAACTCAATTCATAATCACTGGTCTATAAGTAAATTCTAGTATGATTATATAAATATTTTTTTTATTACATTAAATAAATTTAATAATTTTATTATAATTTTTAAGTTAATTTTTAATGAATGTCCTAAGATAAGTAATTAAGAATTGTTATTTTAGATAAAATATAATTATAAATAATTATATTTAAAAATATAAGTAAATTAATATAAAAATAAATTGAATGAGAAAAAAAAAGATTTTGATAGAATTGTATTTCGTTATAATCGCTACCATCTTAAATGATAGGTCATAATATCTACTTTCTACTTATTTATTTTATTTTTAAATTTATTTATTTAATATTATCTGAATTTTAATTTTTTAACTTAAAGACACTCGTTAAAAAATTATTAACAAAATTGAAATTTTTTTTTAATTAAAAATTTGAAATTCATTTTAATTTTATTAAAAATTATACCTTTATCATTATTAAGTGATAAAAAAATCACATATAAGAGTTTTCGTTAAGAAAAAATAAATAATAAAAAAAGAAATAATAAATAATTAATGTATCAGTCTCATTAAACAAATATATTATAACTCATAAATTTTATCCTTATTTCATTCTAGAAAAAAATTAATAAGATATGACAAGTTTTTATATTTTTAACATTTAATTTAAAATAAATTAAAATCAAATAATAATAATTTGATTTTAATTTTTCATGTTTTAATTTTTCAAATTGTCTTCACACTAATAGTTAAGTTGATCTGAAAATTATAATAGAATTTTTAAATTTATTTAAAGCGTATTTGGATCTACTTAAAATAGGTATAAAACGCCGTTTTGAAATTTAAAAAATACTAAACTGTTTTTCGAGTGTTTGGATGATTAATTCAAAACGTTGTTTTCAAATTTAAAAATAGAAAAAATTTAAGCTAGACATGACATTTTTTTTTTTTAAATGACATTTTTAAAACTTTATTTTCAAAACAGAATTTCTACCTAAATACCCCCTTAGTGAATATAATTGTAACACCTTAGTCAAATCTAAAACCTGAACCATAAAGCGTTACTTAAAAAATTTTTGTCTTAATTTAAATGTTGTGATTTGCTATGTGTTTCTACTTGAATTTGACATATATGCATGTTATATGAAGTGATTGTAGGGTTTAAAGACTGTTAGGAAGCAATCAGGTAAAATTAAGTTTTTGATGAACCGGGGGTAAAATGGTCATTTCACATCCTTTGAGTTTTAATGAAAATTAATATTATATTTGAGAATAAAAGAGAATATTAAGACATGAAAATAATGGTATAATGATCATATGAATAATTGTTGGAAGATTAAAACTGATAGAAAATAATACCGAGAAAAGCTGTTCGGATAGGGATCCAATTCTAACTAAGGGTAGTTTAGTTTTTTCCTTTGGAATATAGACTTATTTGGTGTATGCAAGCCTATGGTATCATTTTAGGCTAACCTAAATCAAACCATTGAATGGTTAGTAAGTTAGGTTTCATAATTTTTACTATGAAATCAATGCATAGGATTGTACACATGATATTTAGGTGGATTTTTCCCACCTCTTTTTCTTTCTTAGCCATTTCACCAACTAAACTTTTCTCTCTCTTCATCGCAAGTTTCGGCCACCATTGATGAACACCAAACCAAATTGTTTTCTTTCATTTTTTGATCCAAACTAGTTAATTCCATCATTCTAAACAGAAATATATCCTTAGATTCAAAGAAAAACAAAGAAAAAATGATAAATTAAAGTTTTGAAGTTTTCAAAGAACTATTAAAAAAGTAAATAATTTTACCATTCTTTTGGTTTAATTATGTTCTTTAGGTGTTCTTTGATGTTAATTAGTAACAAAAATGTGTTTAGGTTGGAAGGAAATAAAAAAATTGGAAAGGAAACCCTAACTTGAAAAGGTATGATTCAAATGTGTTATTTTGATGGAATTTTTGTTCAAATGTGTTGTATTTGATGCATATGTGTTAAATTAGTAGCCATTTGATAGAAAGAAATCCATTTGAATGAATTTCTAGTTTGGTCGAAATGATGATGCTTAAGTAGTGATTTGATACTTTAATATTTAATAGGTTTAAATGATTGAATGTTATGCATTTGATATGTATTTATATTATATGAATGATTGGTGTTGAAAAATGAATGAATGGAGTGAATTCCATTTAGGCTGAATCATATTGACTTTATAGGTTTAATGTGTTAGGATGAAATAATTAGGAAGGAAGGGTTTGAATATGGTTTAATAGTGTATATAATGCAAATGTATAAGTTTAGATATGGAAATGGTGTTTGATATAAGTACTTGAAAGGTAAACTTGAAATTTGACGTATGTTTGATATGGAATGTTGAACTAAGTGTATATGAGTTCTTAACTTAGCATAATAGTGGTGAATATATGAAATACAAGTCAAATGTGATGATAGACATGTGTTTGATGCATAAAGGAATGAAAAAGTGCAAATTGTGTAAAGTGAGGTCTATAGTGTATACTGTGTATGCTTGATATCATTTGATGTGAATAATATATTTTGTAATATTTTCACATCTTACCGGAGTGTTATATGTAGAAATAGGTGAACTGTCGGGTACTCCAGCTCGAAGTGTCGAGCGGCGGGCCGATTAGAGCCTACAAGAGATATTGGGGGATAAAGTGGACAAATTGTGTTAAAGGTGAGTCTATATGTATAATCATGCATGATTTGCATCATATATGCTATAATATGTCATTTGGAATGATAAACCACTATTTGTTATCTTATAGTACCTACAATATATTTTGACCCGTAAATAAACTCACCGAAATGACCTAAAATGATCTAAATTTTGACTGATTATAAAATAAAATCTAAAAAGCCAATTGAGCCCCCCACTGAGCCCAACCATCTAATTTTTTTATAAACTTTAAAATGGTATCTCATGGTCCACCTGAATCCTTTAATAGCATACTTAATAAAAAAACTGCTCAAAAATCTCAAAACGGACCTGTAACGGCGAATGTTTGTTGAGGCAACACAATTAGGCCCCGCCGGCTATTTTTTTGACTTGACCCAAACTTGATCTATTATTCATTATAAATACATATTGGATTGTTCCACAGCTATAAGAGTTATATTTATGTTATTTATATTGTTATATGGAGACACACTCATATGATATTATAACATGGCTATCTTGATGGTGTAGCGAGTAATTCTATCGACCATGTGCACACTGGTATTCATTTGACCCTTGCTAGGGAGAGGTGTCATATTCTCTAGCCGTAAGGATTGATCTCCCTTACGTATACTGGATTATGCACGATTGTGCTGGATTACTAGATTATGCAATTGTGCTATTATAGTGCGATTACACTTTTTATTGGACCCAATCCTGTTATATCATATGTGCATTGACTCGTACACTGGATATTTATATGGAAACTTGATTCACTCCATAATTGTTATCTTATATTGATTCTACAGGCAATTTGTGAGCGATCATGGTATTATAAACATCTACTGCATTTTTATATATATAGATTCACTAAGTATTTTTATACTCACCTCCATAGTTATTTATGTTTTTCAGGATTGCAGTGAGGCTCGAATTCCATTGGTACATTCTATCTTCGCCTTAGAATTTTACTGCTTGTAATATATAATATTTCAGTCTTAAAAGTATATGTAAATATTTGTACAGTATTAGAGATTCTATGGTACTGTAACCAAAGGAGTGACATTATATGTGTACTTGTGTTTCTTATAGTTTTGCATATAAATTATGCTATGGATGTATATAGTTTGATATACAGATATGTATTGAGTTGATATTGGAGGTTGATATGAATATTGATGATAAAATTATATTGGAAGTAAAATTATATTGGAAGTGTTTATTGTTATTTCTACAGCGGGGTATAGTCATGTAATAGAGGAGATACTGTCGAAATTTCAATAGAGTTATTAAGCTATATTTGAGTTGTTATATGAATTGCTTGCCATGTCATACAAATAATTGGATTTTTCGTGATACTGGTAGCTTATGCAACACCCGTACCCTAAGATTATCGCGACTACTAGATTAGATCGTGACAATAATAATAAAAAAATACATATATGACTATATTAAAATTTAACTTATAATTCAGTAATAATGTGATATTTTTTTGATGAGTCAATATCCTATTATGTTACCGGCCACATCAATAAATTCAGTCGGAATTACATCTAAAAATTATAATAATTTTTTTTTAATTTATTTAGTGATTTCAATAATGAAAAAATTGCATATATAATCATATTAAAATTCACTTTATAGTTTAGTGACCATCATATTAAAATTCACTTTATAGTTTAATGACCATCATATTAAAATTCACTTTATAGTTTAATGACCATGAGCAAATTACCCAAAAAATTTCCAATAAAAAAAAAAAAGAGAGAATTATTTTTACCAGATTATGGCGAGAAGAGAAGAAGTGAAGAGTTGGTGATTTTGGTGGTGTAGCAAACAGCGAGGTTATTGGTGTGCGGACAAGGTGGCGGGAGAAACCAGTAATAATAAACTTGTTTTATAGCCATTCAATTTCGCAACGATCCTGTCACTTCACTCGGCGACGTTGCCCAATGAAAAAGCCTTTTGGGCCTCTGCCTTTCGTTTGGACTTGGAATTTTAAGCCTAGCTTCAGTAATCGACTATAGCCAAAAGTCCAGAACCACTGAGGCCCAAAAGGAGGGCTACCGACCTAGTATTCAACCTTTTATCTCTACTACTGGCCTATATATAGTGTAAATAGTGAAAAACTAATTAAACTATATATATATTTTTTTAGCATTGGGCATGGATAATTTTAATATTGATGAAATTTGAATGTGTTTATTCTTAAAATAGTCTTATTTTACCATTAAGTTAAAATATCAATTAATTAAATTACACTTTATTATTAATATTTATATTTTAAGACTAAAATAAATAAATAAATAATTATATTATAAGATAACCATTTCAAGATATTTTTTTCTTTTTCTTTTTTTTTTTTAAGGAAGAATCATTTCAAGTTATTTTTTACTTCAATATTTAGTGTTTGATTTCATTATTGGAACATGACTAATAAGTTTTTTATTCTCCATAATTAGGTCAATTTATTATTAAAAAATAAATAAATAATAGTTGATAAATATTTAACTATATAAAATAGTTAAATCAAATAGTCCTTTAATAGTTTATATTATATTTATGAAACTTAATATTCATATAGATGGTTCTTTTTTTTTAGGAAATAGATGGTTCATGATTATTCACTTGTATATAGACTTTGTTTTATTTTATTTTTCCTTTTGCAATTAAGTGATATTCCAAATAATAATATAATAAAAAAAGTCATTTATATTTAAATTAAAGATTCATAAATGTCAATAAGCACTCTTAAACTTAACTCAAGGTGTGTTGGTCTTAGAGATTTCTATCAAATTTAGAGGTTGTCATAAATTTCAAAGGTAAATGATATCTTAGATCTGATAAAAAAAAAAAATCTATTAATTTATAAAAAAAAAAATTAACTAATCCATCAAAACTCAGCTTTTTAATAAAAAAAAAAATTCAATCATCAAAATCTTGCTTTTTCATAGAAAATTTTTCTCGGTGCAATTAAGATTTAATTTATTGGCTTTGACATTGTATGCCCTAAAGTCCTATCCATGTGAGAAGCTTTGAGGATTGAAACTAGTACAAATAATTGTTAAAAAGTGCAATGTTCCTTTCTCATCTCCTTCTACTTTCTTCTTTTAGTGATGACAGCTTGCAAAATCTCCATATTTTTCTGTTCTAGTTAGTTAGTTAAGATGCCTAAAAAATCACTATTATTATTGGCAATGATGATTTAACCAGCTCCAAGAGATCTAGATTTAAACCATGTCAAAAGTAAAGATTATTTAAATTTATTTTCTTAAAAAAATTATTATATACTATTATTATTATATACAATCTTAGATCCTCTAAAAGAGTTTTTTGTCCTTTACTATTCGCAGACTTAGTTAGTTGATCATATCATATAATATGTTTACCTTAAAGTTGAATTATATAGTTTTTATTTGGTCCCAATTCCCTTTTGTCAATGAAAGATCAAGAAATGAGTGACAAATAACACCCTAATTTATGTTATATGATGTAACGAGTGACATTTGCAACCATGTACTTTATTTTAAAAAATTTTGTACGGATAGATTAACCTAGTATTGAATCATGGTTAAATATAATTCGATCCCTACAAAAATTATAAGGATTTCATGTGCATATGCCCTTATTTTAGATAATTGGAATCGGACATTTCTTAACAGAGATTTGAAATCTTTATAGGTATAGTATCTTCTTTGAGATTGTGTGATCTTCGAATTTTATTTTTTAATGAAAATATTTTACGTGATAGTAGGAATATTTTGTTAAACTACTTTAAAAATAACTAAATGAAAAATGTTGATATAGCATATTCTATGCCTTGATTAGATCATTCTATTACCTTCTTTATATTAATCTATTTTTTTTTTTTTTTTTGTATCTTGTATAAATAGAGAATTGTCCCCTCGTACTAACACACAATATAATGCAAATTTTATTCTCTATTAATTGTATCTCCATTAATATGGTATTAGAGTTCTACTTCGAAAATTTTTCTGACTTTATGAAATTTCTTGCATAATTTATTTCAATATGGTTTGCTTTTTATGTGTTTGATTTTCTGGCCCAATTTAGTTTAGTTCATTTTCTTTGATTTAAACGTACTGCTTTTCTCTCATCGACTCTGGTTTGACTCTTCAAATCAATCACTAATGTTAGTCTGTCGACCCGATCCGCGATCGGTAATCCAATCCATGGATCTTGACTTTGATTTGACTCTGGTCATGTCTCTAGTTCAACTAATTAGTTTTGGTCAATCATACTGGTTTCCTAAGTTTTTGACCCCTCTAATCTCATTTTGCCATTATTTTGGACTAAATCAAGCTCTGTCCTGCATTTTTAGGTTCGGTTTGTTACTTTTTGTACTGGTTTTGTCCACTTCTGCACCAAATGACAACTTCTAAGTCTCAACAGTTTGTAGTTTAACCAATCATTATTATTTTTGATTTGTCGGCCCAAGAAATATGTAATTTTTTGAAGGGTCGTTTTCTCTGACGTTATGTTATTGGTGAGGTTTCCAAACCTACCAAACAACCTGATGAAGATGATAATAAATTTCTTAAGAGATTTGATCAATGGGATGGTAAAAATCATCAAATCTTGACCTAGATTTGCAACACTTGTCTCACTAGTATTAAGGGTGAGTTTTGACGATTCGACACTGCTCAAGAGGTATGGTCATTTCTCAGAGATCATTATTTTATTTATGATGATGTTCATCAGTTTTAGATTTATCGTCTCCAATAAAAATCAAATCAAACCATTCATAGTTACGTCTCTAAACTTCAAACTCTTTGGGATAAGTTAGCTAACTGTGATCCTCAATGGCTTGATTCTGTCTCTGCTGCTTTTTATATAGGACTTCATGATTGTCATCATGTTTTTCATCTTCTTATGACTCTCTGTCCTATATTTGAGTTTATTAGTGCTGCTCTCCTTTATCGCAGTCCCTTGCCTAAATTAAATGTTGTAATTCGGGAATTGATCTCTGAAGAAACTCGCTTTAATACTCTTTGTGTTGAGAGATCTTTTCCATCCACAGATGCTATATTGCTACTCCTCCAAGTCCTCCATCTTCTCAACATATATCTCAGACTATTATGGCTTTAGCTACTCTTTCAAGGACCTCTCATTCTCATATATGTTATTATTGCAAGAAACTTGGTCATGTACTTTGGGATTTCCGTAAACGCCCTCAAAATAGACAACCTCCTGGTAATGCAGGTAACTCCCTTAATTCCAATATGAATACTTTGAGACCTGCTCGTTTATCTACTACCGATTATATTGTTGAGGGTTCTGCTGCCTCCTCTCCCAAATTCTCACTTCATGATATTTAATCCTTACTCCAATAATTACACACTGATTATAGTACTTCTGCATTATTTATCCTTTCTGTTACTCTAGGTACTTCTTCTCCTTGGTATTTTGATTCAACCTATTGCAATCATATGACATCTGACTCATCCTTATTTTTCTCTATTCCTACTCCTTTTGTTCCACCTATTGTGCACACTGTCGACAATTCTATTTTACATGTTAATAAAATTGGCACGATTTCCACCTCACAATTATCTTTTTCTAACACCTTTTTTATTCCTAAACTTTCTTTAAATTTAATTTATATTGGTCAATTGTGTGAACTTGGTGTTAACTTACACTTTTCGAGTTATGGTTGTACTGTGTAAGATCTACGGACAGGGGAAGTAATTGGGATAGGGCATAAAGTGGGACGATTGTTTGAGCTTACTTCTCTTTGATTGCCAACCAATTTTACTGTTACTATTGTCTCTTCCAATCTTTGGCATTCTCGGTTAGGGCAAGTTTTTAGTTATAGACTTAGTTCCTTAATTTCAAATGGTTAATTAGGAAATGTTAAAATAAAATATTTTGATTGTGTTTCTTGTTATTTTCCAAACAGCATGCTCTACCTTTTGCTCTTAGTAATAATAATTCTCTTGCACCTTTTGATTTAATTCATTATGATATTTGGAGACTTGCACCACATTCTACTATGGAACGATCTCGATATTTTGTCATTTTTGTGGATGATTTTTCTCATTATACATGGATTTATATTTTACACAATAGATCAAAATTTCCTCAAGTCTATATTTAGTTTGCTACCATGATTAAAACTCAGTTTAACTCTTCTATCAAAATTTTTTGCACTGATAATGCTATGGAGTATAAAAATTCTACTTTATCTCAATTTTTGTCTCAAAATGGGATTGTTGTTCATCGTTCTTGTCTAGGCACATCCCAATAAAATGGTAATGCTGAACGAAAATATATGCATATATTAGATACTGTTAGGGCCCTTTTAATGTCATCTTCATGTCCTGAATCTTTTTTGGGGAAGCTACTCTTACCGCTATTTATACAATCAATTGAGTTCCAAACCCCCACTATTGGTAACATCTCTTCTTATGAACGCTTATATGGTCAACTACCTTATTATCACTCTCTCCGTGTCTTTGGCAGTGTTTGTTTTGTTCTTCTCCAACTTTATGAACATACAAAACTAGAACCTAGAGCTAGATTATGTTATTTCTTCAGATATGGTATTAATCATAAGGGAGATCGGTGTTGGGATCCTCTATCTCAGCGTCTTTGAGTTTGTCATCATGTTATGTTTTGGGAACAAATTTCTCTTTCATCCTTCAAGGTTTCATTTGTTCCCTCCTTCTTCCTAACATATCCTTCTATCATATTTCCTACTAATGATTTTGCAGGATATCCTAGCTCAGACAATGATGCTCCCACTTCGCCTGCTCCTGCTGATTCTCCGTCATCCTTGGATCCTGTTGATTCTTTCTCACCATCTGACTCCCCATCCTCTACAAGTTCTTCTTCTCCTTGTCATTCTACTTGTGTAAGACAACCCAATGTTACTCTTTATGATTATCATTGTTATTCTGCTATTGTTTCCTTATATGAACCTCACACCTATTGTGAGACTAGTATTGACCATTTTTGGTAGCAAGCTATGGCTGAAGAACTACAAGCTCTCACAAGCTCTCACAAGCACTCATACTTGGGATTTGGTGGATTTAACTCTAGAAAAATCTATTATTGGTTGTAAATGGGTATACAAAATAAAGACTCGGGCAAATGGTTTAGTGGAGCGCTGCAAGGCTATACTTGTAGCTAAAGGTTTTACACAGGAATATGGAATTGATTATGAAGAAATTTTTGCTCATGTGGCTCGTATCACTTCTGTTCATAGTCTTCTTTCAATTGTTGTTGTTAAACATTGGCAGTTATTTCAGATGGATGTCAAAAATACATTTCTTAATAGTGATCTCTTTGAAGAATTATATATGCAACCTCACCCTAGGTATGATCCTCCTCCTCGTAAGGATTGTCGCATTCAAAAAGGTCTTTATGGCTTAAAACAAGCCCCTCGAGTTTGGTTTGCTAAGTTTAGCTCTATTATTGATAAAATTGGGTTTCAATTTAGTTCCTATGATCATGCCTTATTCATTCGACAAACTAATAAAGGGTGTATTCTATTACTTCTTTATGTGGATGATATGATCATAACTGGAGATGATTTGTAGGGTATTAGTGAACTTAAGTTGTTTCTTAGCAAGCAGTTTGAAATGAAAGATCTTGGCTATCTTAGTTATTTTCTTGGTCTTGAGGCCTCATTAGATTCAACTGCCTATTATCTATCTCAAGCAAAATATACCATAGATCTCATTTCTCGTGCTGGTGTTACAGATGAGAAAATAGCTAGTACTCTTATTGAAGCTAATGCTCTTTTTTCCGCTACTAATGACATCTTACTTATGTAACACCCAAGAAAAATCAATTTGAGTTCAGTGAATCGAAGTATTGGAAAGTAATGATTAGAAAGTAATAGGAATCGAAAATCTAAAAACAGTTTTGTGAAAACAATTATAGAAACTAGAATAAAATATAAGTAAATTTGAGAAATTAAGTAAATTAGACAAAATAGATGGCAAGGTAAATTTTAGATAGACTCAAGAGAATTAAATTAAAGAGAATTAATCAAATTAGTAAGATAAAATAATTATTCAGGTAAAGGAAGTTAAGAAAAAAAATCGGCATGGAAACTAACAGCTTAAGAGTCATAAATTGTAGAGATGGTAATGGAATGTTAAACAAAATAAATGAGAGTTGATAATGGACTAATGGTACCAAGGAAGAGTTAATTAGAAGTTAAGAAAAGATAAAGAAGGATACGATTGCAAAGGATTAAGGTGATTAGGGAGGAAAAATAGATTTTCCAAATTCATGGAAAATGAGACCCACCAATTTTATCTTTTTTTTTATATGTTATAAACCAAAAATAAATATTATTATTCTACTAAGTGTGGACTGGCTATATATAGTCAAAATGGCAAAAGTATTATTTGTTTACTTATTCTAAAGTATTATAAATAAACCTTTACACATGTCAACTTTTAATAAAACAAAATTTTAATAATTATCCTTATTCTTTCTATTGTTTCATTAAGTGAATAAAAGAAGAAGTAATTATTATTTCTTCTCTCATGTGATCTGGCCACTCATAAGTGAAATAGCCAAAGGCTTACTTGTTTTATTTATGGTAACTATTTTAAAAGAATTAAAAAAATATATGTTTATTTTATAAAAATATCTCAAGTTCTCTAAAATTTTCTTAACTTTTCGATCAAATATTATTCTATTTATATTTGTATTTTTATTATACATATATATATATAAGTGTAAGAATAAGAGTTAAAGTGTTAGAAAAATAAAATCCTACCCTAAACTACTTGTTGGCCAAAATCTATACACTAACCATTTCATTTGTTATTTTTCCATTATTTCTCTAAAAAATCTTTTCTTTAAATAAGATTATAGTGGGACTCCTCCATAGAAATCTATAATCAAATTGTCATAAGGATGAGAAGGTGATTTTGAAGTGGAGTTTGTGTAGAGAAAGAGAGATTAGAGATCAAAGAGAAAGAGAGTTTCCAAAGTGACAAAAGAAGAGAAATAAACTTTGATTAAGGTAAATTTTGATTCTTAATGTTTTATTTGCTTTGATGACATGAATAAGTTCAATAGTTATTGAATTTATTTGTTTGAGAAAGATATATGACCATGATTAAGAAATTAGGGTTTAGTTTTAAAGTTATGTGTTAAGAACTAAGTAACCAAAGTAAGATTAATATGTGTGAATTAAGAAATTTGGACTCTGTATAGAAGCAGTAAATTATACTTGTAATTCTGTAATCTTAATGATCGAATTTACTTAAGAATAAAACATAAAAGTTGTAGATATATATGTTATTTATAAGCATGTAAAAGAAATTTGGAAAATTCAAAGTGAGAAAAGAGATATTAAGTAAAAATAGAAACTGACTCAGATGTAGGGTTTCACAAAAATGCTATTATATTTTAATTTTACAGAATGCTAAAGAATGAATTAGATTAAGTGTCCAACATGAAAGATGTTTATTTATATTTTATCTAGAGTTCTATAAAATAGTTTCATCATTGGATTAATATTTCATGAGATACATTCAAATTAGTAGAGACTGCCCTAATTGGAGTGCAGGGCAACAATGCTGACAACGAGGTTGAATTCAAACACTCACCATATGATGTATATTACTTGAACATGTCTAAAATTTGGATGTGTTAAAACCTAAAATGTCTAGTTTAATTAGGAAAAATATTCATAGCAATTAGATATGTATAGCATGAGTTATAGGTAGAAGAACACAGATTGCCAGAATGAGGAAAACATGTAAAAGTTTAAAAGCTATAACCTTAGGTTAAGGAATATATGAGCATTAAGTAAATTAAAGTTAAGAATAGTATGTGACATGTAAATAAATACTTATTTTAATGCTCAATTGATATGTAGCATCAAAAGATGAGGATGATATAAGTGGAAGATCTAAGTGAGGAAGTGAAGAGAATTCGTGAAGTTATTTAACAAGGTGAGTTATGTATACATCATTTTACCTATAAATAAATTGAATTACTAAATTTTTCTTTAAGCCTTATACCTTCATGATTGAATGCCTCATTATTATTGATATTGATCATATTTGAATTACCAAGCATAATGTAATCTATTGTTATTGAAAATGAATTGCTTATTGTATTACTTGACCCCGAGAACTTGATTTGTGACGTTGAGTTTAATTGGCCTGCACCATGATACCTTAATAGTTGTGCATACCAAATGTTCAATCATGTATTTTGATGTATATTATTGGATAACCACCCTGATACCAAGAATGGAACCGACACATGTTCATCGAACTGCATTGACACCGATTGATAAACAAGCCTTGTTTACCTATTTATTGTTCACTGCACCTAAATGATTTCAATGAATACTTGATTTGTTATTTAAGTTTACTGCTTATGTGAACCTGACAGAGCTACTGTGTTAGCAAGGTAGTGGGTAAATACTATTGGCATTGTGTACAATGAACTCTTTATATTGTTTACCCTAGTTAGGAAGGGATTTGACCTAGCCGTAAGGCCTGATCCACCTTATGTAATCATTGATACTAATATATTGTTACTATTACTGGCCCTTCATCTGTCACTTTCACATACTGATATGATACTTACCGACCATTGTTAGCACTGTCTACCATTGAAACTCTTTCCTTACTTTATTGTTATTTGTCACTACTATCATTGTTAACCATTTTCCTTATTTTTGGCATTTGGTGTGCAAATTATTAGCCTTTTATAATGCCAATTTGTTATATTCGCATCCATTTATCACATTCATTATTACTTAACTTCGATTGAATTATCATATAGTTATTTACCTGACCTTAATGCTTGAATGATGTATACTTAACTCACTGAGTATTTTATACTCATATATGGTTATCTCATTATTTTACAGGAAAGAAGTATTAGGGGCTACTTCCCAAGTTAATTTTCTCCTCCGTACTTGGGACTTTAAGACTCCAATGTAAAATTTCTTTTGTGTTATCAATATGTTTATACTCTAGAGCTCCATGGGTATAATTTGTGATATACATAGTACCGATTATCTTTATATGTGTAAAATCATAAGAACACGTTTTACCTAGTATGTGTAAGTACGAATGATATTAAAATATGGTATGACATATTACTGAAACTTAACAGATAATTGATGCAATATGAGTAAGGCATAACAAATGGTAATAATAATGGTAATAACAAAGACAGTAATACCGATAATGATAATGTTAAAATGTGATTGTGACTGTCACACCCCGACTCCAGTAGTGCGACGGTCCTAGGGCAAGGATAGGCTTAAGGCCATCATAAACCCGTAAAACTCTCATATCCTGGATCTCATACACATTTTATATTTACATCATATATATATATAAATATCATTAAAACGTTCATTTCATAGATTTAAGTAATAACCATTCATACATATATATTTATCATTAAGGCATTTTCTCTTGTTCCTTACCGATCAAAAGATACTTCCCACATCACTAAGGAACAAGGGTAACCCAATTATAACAGTTTAGTCATCACAATATTATCATCCTCACTAACTAAATACGGAGCTCTAGAGGATCCTCCCAATACTTACAGTACCATAATACAATTCAATATATATATATATATATATATATATATATATATATATATATATATATATATATATATATCAAACAATGTAGGCTTGTGGGGGGAATGAATCAAGAAGCTCTATCTTCTATATTATCTCACTCACGAGAGAAATTATCAA
>CANXYC012265413.1:0-21964 GCA_948193065.1 Aleurites moluccanus
TGTAAATATTTATACAGTAATAGAGATTCCATGGTACTGTAACTTAAATAGGGCCATTTATATATGTGTGCTATGTTTATATCAGTTTTGCATATAAATTATGCTATGGATGTTTATAGTTTGATATACAGATATATATTAAGATAATATTGGAGGTTGATATGAGTATTGATGATACAAAGTTATTGGAAGTGTTTATTACTTGTTTTACAGCTGGGCATAGTCAAATTATAGAGGAGATGCTGTCAAAATTTCAACAGCATTATTAAGCTATTTAAGCTGATTAAATGTATTGTTTGCCATATCATATAGTTAATTGGGTTCTTCATCATATTGATAGCTTAGGCAACACCCGTACCCTAGGACCATCGCGGCTCCCAGGTTGGGTCGTGACACAAGATAAAAGTCCCAATAGAATTTTCATATATATATGAAAATGCTTACCTTGATATGCCATTGTCGCCAATGACATTGGCTAGACAATGGCACTGGTGACAATGGTAGTTATTCAACTTCTTTGAATTTTATCCCATTCTTTATTAATGAGTTCATTGTTAAATCTATTATTGATATTGTACCGATATATAACCAACTTGATATAAATGATGATTTCAGACTGATTTTGGTACATACTGTATATATATTGATACTTGATTTTGGAAATAGATATAATGATATTGGATGTTATGTTTGTTACCCTATGTGTGTGAATTTGACAGAACTACTATACTGATGGGGTAGTAGAGGGAAAACCATCAACATTATGCACAGTGGACTACTAGAAAGGGCTAATTGTTTAGAACCCTAGCTAGGAAGGGACTTGTCTCAGCCATAAGGTCTAGCCCACCTTATGTACACAGTGGATATTCAACTATAGCTACAAATCCCTTATATCTGTCTTTTGCACACACGGACTCACATTTGATTCTTGTTGAGACTCAGTTATATTTATTGTTATATTAATGGTATTGTTTCCTTTCTATTCACCTGAATTATTTCCTTGTGAGAATTGGTGTGCATAACCTTGATCCTTGATTATTAAATTTTATATTCCTAATACCTATCTCCTTTTCTGCATGTAATTTGGTATATAGTGAGTTTACTGAGTATTTTTATACTCACTCAATTATGTGGTTAATATTTTCAAGTTCAGAGCAGTAAAGCAGTTCCAATCTCTTCCTCAAGGAACCTGCAGTATATTTTGGATATGTAATTATTTATTACTTTTGTACCTTTAGTTTTACTCTAGTTTAGCTCCATTATTTGTAATTATGACTGGTTTGTGATAATGGCAGTATAAATATTTTTGGTCTATAAATATTCAGATCTGTTAATATTGGACTTGAAAATGGGACAGATATATGAGTTATTATTATTATGTAAGATTGAATCAGGGATATAATTTAATATTGAATATAATTATTGTAGGATAGTATTCTGATATTATAGGGATTCTACAGGTGTTGGTCGTCACTGACTATACCCACATCCTAGGACCATCACGCCTATTTTCCAGGACGTGACATGGGTGGAGAAAATTTGTCCTCTAATTTTATATTGAACATATATGTCCATAAAATACTCATCAATAGTGTGAAACTTTCCAATTATTCTTATGGTTCCTATCCAATCTGTCCAATGACTTTCAATATAAGTTTCAATTAAAATTTTATTGATGAGTTGAAAACTAGATACGGTAGAAAGATTAATTAAGAATGGATTTTCATAATAATATTTTTCATTTTTATGAATTAGTGTCATGATATGTTGCAATTCTCCGATATTATTATGATTCTCAATAGATGATGGAACTATCGAAATAGATAATAATATTTCTTCATCAAGATAATCATCAAATACTGGAGGTAAATCCAAATTGATATTTGACATTATTTTTTAGGCATGAAGATTAAATATCTGATCTCTTAAAAGCTCATTCATCTGTTAGGGTAACTGTTTCATCATTTGTATCATACGTTCCTCCATATAGTTCATGATACATTGAATTATCTGAGTTGTTGCATCACAGTAATAAATCTCCTCAACAGGTATAGTCTGACATTTTCTACTTGGTAGCATGGTTTTCAAGGAACGAGCGCAAGCTCTGATACCAACTGGCGTAGTGAAAGCTTTCTAAGAGTCTGTTAATTCTAATTGAATACTAGACTAATAGGCATCAAAGTTCGTTAACTCAAAAAATAGTGAAAATTGGAATATTTTCGCACATAAAGATTATTTTTTTTCAATCCAAAAAAATTGTCTCAACCCTAAGATTTATATAATTATATATTAGAAAATAACTTTCAGAAAACCCTAAGAGTTTAATATAGTAATTAATTTCAATAAAAAAAAAATCGCTATTTTTACATAAATAACGAAAATAAATCAAAACTAATTTAAATATGGAAATAAATAATTACTAATATAATACCTTAAATAGCATCTAAAATAAACTTCCTATTAAAATTAAATAAAGAAAATAAAAAATACCAAAAATACAAATATAGGATAACACCATTTTTGTTGGCCTCCATCAATTTGGCCCTACAACTGAAATTTCAACTCGATTAAGTGTCTGGAAGTCAATCCAATTTGAACAACATAGCGACTTCTCCATCTAGAGTAGCACAAAAGATTAAGCCTAAACAGCCATCTGATGGACAGGTATTTTTTTTTAGGGCACCACTAGCTTCTTATAGTGCCACGGGTGGAAAGAATGCAAATTTGGATATTACTGAAGAGGATGAAATGGAGGAGTAGGCTCTGAGACTAGCCGTACAAGTGAAATTAGTTTGGGAAGCCTTGGGGTTTTGGTCTTGCTCAACCCCTAGCTTGATGGCTCCTAGATCAAATCCATTTGATGGTTCATTTGGTAATATAGGAACAACTCAAGCGAGTTTGTCATTCGCAATGACTCTACCTAGTGGGGAACTCTTTCCGCCTCCATCATTTAGCTTTTCTCTACAGCCATCCCGACCACCTCAACAGCAAATATGGCTGCATTCTCTGATGTTTTTGGTGCTGGAGTAATTGCTCAAGCTCCTTCACCAAGTGGGTTTGGCTAGCCTACACAAATTGGTGCAGGACAACAAGCACTGGGTTCGGTTCTTGGTTCTTTTAGGCAGTCGAGACAATTTGGCGCTGGTTTACCTGGTCATGGTGGCTTTACTAGTACTAGCTCCATGGGATGCTTTTTAAGTGCTACAACCGGTGGTGGGTTTGCGACTGTTGCTCCTACTGGTGGTGGCTTCGTTGGTTTGGCCTTAGGTGGTGGGGGATTTGCTGATGTGGCTCCAGGTGCTGGTGATTTGCCAGTATGGCTTCAACTGGTGGAGGATTTGGTGGTTTGGCTCTAGCTAGTGGAGGTTTTGTAGATACTGCCCCAGCAGTGATGGTTTTGCTTGAGCTGCTTCTGGTGGTGGATTGGCTGCAACAGGTAATGTTATTTTAACTACTTTTCTTGTTTATTTATTTATTTATTTTTAATGCTTGTCCAGGCCGTTGCTGATTTTTATGCAAATATGTGCACGAGGATGATTTGGAGCTTTCAACAGCCAGCTGGGAACTGGTGGCTTCTCATATTTCGATAGTAATGTAGGAGGCAACCAACAAGGAACTGGTTGTTTCTCAGCTTCCAGTGGCAATGCTAGATGAACTTGAAAACCTGCTGAACTATTCACACAAATGAGAAAATAGTCTTGACTGTTGGAATTTGGGAGGAAAAAAGAAACAAACGCACCACGCACAAGAACAATGTAAAATAGAAAGTTTCTACTTATTCTTTGATATATTAGCTGCATTACATTACAATAATGTAAGAATTAGCTAAAATTCTAATTAAAAATCTAAGATAAGGTACAAATATACTCCTGAAATAAACTATAAATATCACATCGATACTTTAAGTTTTTGAAATTGTGAATATGACTCTGAAATTATAAAAAATAGGACAACGCGCCCCTTCTCTGTTAACTCCCTCTCATTTCGTTTTCTCTTTTTATTTTTTATAAATATATTTAAATCTTTTAAACATTATAAAATATTTATTTTAAATCTAAAAATTATAAATACATAGTTAATAGAATTCTTGTAAAAATATATTTTATTTTAACATGTTAAAACTTAAAAAATAATTCTTTTTCAATTTAGCACAAATTATTTAAATATAAATTTAATTTTCAAAAATTCTTAAAAATTATTAATTAGTTAACAAATTGTAAAAATTATTATTTTCACATATAATTTCACCAAATATAATTTTAATTAATTATATTTATATGCACCCTAGTTCAAATTAATTACTAACTTAATTAATTATATTTTCTTACTCACTTATTAATAATTTAATTATTCTTAAAATATTTATAATATATTTTTTCAAATAATTTTTATTAAATAAAATTTCAGTTTGAAATAATTAAAGTTAAAATTTTTTATTATTTATGTAGTTAAAAGAATAAATAATTAAACGTAATTTATATTAAGATTTATATTAACTAGTTTTATATCACATGTGATATGTAAAATATATCATATGTTAAAATTGTAATAGTAATAACTATTTAACACGTGATATAATTAAAATATTTTTATCATATGTTAAAATAGTTATACAAAAGTGAAATATGTTAGTTAAAATATTTTAAAATATTTTTATTATATATTAAAATATTTTTAAAAAATATAAATTAAATAAAAAAATAAAATATGACTTAAAACTAGTTAATATAAATCTTAATATAAATTTTATTTAATTATTTATTTTTTAATTACATAAATAGTGAAAAATTTTAAATTTAATTATTTCAAACTGAAATTTTATTTAATAAAAATTATTTGAAAAAATATAATATAAATATTTTAAGAATAAATAAATTAATAATAAGTGAGTAAAAAATAATTAATTAAGTTAATAATTAATTTGAAAATTAAATTTATATTTAAATAATTATACTAAATTGAAAAGGAATTATTTTTTAAATTTTAATATGTCAAAATGAAATATATTTTACAATAATTTTATTGACTATTTATTTATAATTTTTAGACCTAAAATGAATATTTTATGAATTATTAAAAAAAAAAAATTAAAAAAAGGAAAGAGAAACAAAGTGAGAGGTAGCTAATGGAGGAGGGGTGTCCTACCCCATTTTTTATAAATTCATGGTTATATTTGCGCCTTTAAAAACTTAAAATTTCAATATAATATTTATAGTATACTTTAAGAGTATATTTACACCTTATCCCAAAAACTAATAAAGCAGTTGTCCGATCTCGGCAGTACAAAAGCATTTTTTTTTATTAACTATCTATCTAAACACATGCATTACCACTAAGTATTGCTTAACTTGATTAACATTTAAAAACTTCAAAATATATGTTGGTTTTTGTTGTTTCTAAGGAAAATCTCAATATAGCTAACACTCCTTCTTGAGATTTTTCTTAGATATTTCAAGCAATGATCTCAGCAATTTAAATTTTTTTCTAAGCAAGGCCTTCAAGCCTTCTTGACATTTTCTTTTTTCTAGACCTTTTACCAAAGAAAAAAAAAACACATTCTAGATAGTGATTCTCCTTCTTAAGAGGATCCATATAGTAGGCTCTAATTATTGTAGTATATGCTACCTAGCCAAAATGACTCTTCTTTCTACTGCTTATGTGAGCAATGAAATATCTTAATCCATGTTAGATTTTTGGAGTATAACACGCTCACCAACAAACAAAACAACATTGGTTCTATAAACGAACCTTCAAATGCCAAACCCTTAGTGACAGGTTCTGTAAATGAACCTTCAAATTGGCAAAGATATGTTCTATAAATAAACTTTCAAATAGGCAACCAATATATAGTCATTTTCAATAAATTTTTAATAGTTTTTGGATACATACGGTCCATTCAAAATTCCTCAGTAATTTTGGGACATAGACGGTCCATTTAAACTTCCATCAAATTTTTAATTTATAGACATAAAGGTCCCTTAAAAAAAATTTCTCTTACACTTGAAAATCATTGTCTTCAAAAAATATACCACTGTTGTAAAAAACAAAAAGGTATAAGACAGAACAAATACAAGGATAAGACAAAAACTTGAAATAGGAAACTTTCACAAAGACACAAACTTAATGAAAGAATACTTCATCTTAAACAGAAAACACGAAAAATTTTACCAAGAAAATGAAGAAAAATAGAAAACAAACCAAGAATTAAAAATCAGAACAAAAGAGCTGAAAATAAGGAGATTGTTTCTTTTTCTTCTTCATTTTCAATGCATAAAATTTCATTCTCGCAACACTCTTTTTCCTGTTACTTACAAATCCTTAAAGATCATTTAAACTTTGATACCATGTTGGAATTTTGGGGTGGAAAAACAAAAAAACACAGCTATGAGACCTTATTTTGCAATTTTCTTTATTTTTTTTGTTAGAAAAAAAAATGATTTTGGGGAGTCGCCACCTTAATTTATTTTTTATTGGAAAAATATAAGGTAAAAACACATCATTTGACTCCAATTTTACTTATTCATCCCAAATGAAAATGTACTAGTCTTTGAAACCAAAGAGGATTTAGGGATTAGGTTTTTGGTTCATTTAACACTTATTGTTTGGCTTATTAATATAAAAATAACTTAATAAAAATATTTCATGAATGATTAAATGGAATGATAAAATGATGAATGAGATGACAATTTATAAGTATAACACAAAAACAAAATTACAAGTATCATAATAAATTAAAGGCAAAAGAAAATAAAATAATTACAGTAAAAAAAAAACAAAAAATAAGGGATATTTTCTCTAGCTCTTATGAGATTATAGGAAAACCACATATTCCCACAAAATTAAGATATAAAGAAAGATAAAATAAAACTAAAAAAAATGAGAAGGGAGGAGAAAGTTGTTTATTTTAATTTGGATTTGCCACTTAGACCAATTGTGCCTACATATCCCTTTGAATAAAAATCAAAATCCATGCAGTTCTTCCTTTTTGCAAAAGAGTTGGTTTAAGTTTGAATTATCATTTTTTTTATCTTTTCTTTTTAGGAGAAGAAGAAGATAAAGAAAAAAAAAAGTTAGGTGCTTTATCTTGTGTTCTCCTTAACGTCAAAAGAGGATGGGGTATTCTGTCTAATCGAAGCTCCACTTTCAAGATGCAACGGTATTTAAATCAAGTCCAAAGATTACATCCAAATTGATTCAAAGAGAATTAACCCAATTGCCTCGCACGAGAATTTATTAAGCAATAAATAAAAGCAATTAAAGCAAAAAGCAATTTAACAACCTAATTCGAAGTCCAATGAGACTAAATTAGGCGGACTAAAATCAATGAGGGATTAGCCCTAGGAATCTTGTACAGAGAAAATAAGAAAGAAGATAGAAGATTAAGAGGACAACCATCAACTAACAATCAGGAGTGAGTAAAATGATGGAATTGGGCTTCTTTATATAGGCCTAGGAGGGGTGGAGGGAGTTGTAAACTTTTGATGTGGGATTTAGAGTTGAAAAGTGAAATTGCAAAAATTGGCAAAAAAATGGAGGATGTCTTGATTCAAACCCATGACCTACTATAGCTTTAATATGTTGCTTGCCGCTAGGCTACTCTTGTTCATTATCCATTTTAGCCAATTTTTATTTATAAAGGTTTAGGGGTACAAAAACACGTATTCATAGCTGCCCCTCATCATGGTTGCTTTTTTTGAAAAGTAATCATGATGATAGTGAACACAAGCCACCATAGTATGATAGAGTAGAAGAATCCTAAGGCTATCCTAGGAAGGTCTAATAAGATCTTAAGACTATCCTTAGGAAAGTCTGATAAGATCCTAAGGCTGCCTTTAAGAAAGTCTGAAAAGCTCCTAAGGCTACCCTTAGGAAGCTTTGATAAGATCTTAAGGCTGCCCTTTGGAAAGTCTGATAAGATCCTTATATTACCTCTACGAAGGTCTTATAAGATCTTAAGGCTATCCTTATGAAGGTTTGAAAAACAACTAAAGCTGCCTTTAGGAAGGTCTGATAAGATCCTAAGGCTACCATTAGGAAGGTCTAAAAAGTTTCTATGGCAGCCCTTAGGAAGGTCTGAAAAGTTTCTAAAGCTGCCCTTATGAAGGTTTGAAAAGTTTCTAAGGCTACCCTTAGGGAAGGTTTGATAAGATCCTAAAGCTACCCTTAGGATGGTCTGAAAAGTTCCTAAGACTACCCTTAGGAAAGTTTGATAAGATCCTAAAACTACCCTTATGATGGTCTGAAAAGCTCCTAAGCCTACCCTTAGGAAAGTTTGATAAGATCCCAAAGTTACCCTTAGGATGGTTTAAAAAGCTCCTAAGACTACCCTTAGGAAAAGTTTGATAAGATCCTAAAGCTACTCTTAAGATGGTCCAAAATTGGATTTTGAGGTGCCACGGTGTGCTTGGGCTTTGAAAAGGGATTTTGGATTTGAAAAATGATTTTTTTTATTTGCCATGGTTTGCATGGACTTTGAAATGATTTTTGATTTGCCACGGTTTACGTGGGCTTTGAAAATAATTTTTGATTTGTCGTGGTTTGCATGGGCTTTGAAAATAACTTTTGATTTGAAATGTGATTTTGGTTTGCCATTGTTTACGTGGATTTTGAAAATGATTTTTGATTTGCCATGGTTTGCATGGGTTTTGAAAATGATTTTTTATTTGAAAAGTGATTTTGGTTTGCCACGGCTTGCATGGGCTTTGAAAATGATTTTTTATTTGAAAAGTGATTTTGGTTTGCCATGGCTTGCATGGACTTTTGAAAATGATTTTAGGGTTTTCCATATTTACATGGTCTTTGAATGATTTTATTTGCCAAGAGTTACTCAGGTTTAAAATGATAGATATCTTTTCAAGTTCGAAATAAAATGAGTGAGACTTTAATGATATGTGACTTTCAAACCTTTAAGTCAAAGGAAATGATGCATGGCTTAAGAGATTTTTTAAAGTCTGAAGAAATAATGTATTTTGGGATGCTCTAAATTGGAAAGAGTTTAATCAGATGCAATGTCCTAACTCTATGCTTGGCTAGAAGTGAATACTTAAGCTATCTTTGGACAATCGATTTTTTTTTTTAAAGCAAACCTAATTCCGTTCTAGGTTGGAAAATGTAATTATCCTTGGAGGATCTGATAAGCTTTGATTAACACTAATCGGGACTTTGAGTCTTGTATGTGCATCTTATTTCTAATGCATATTTTGACAAATTAAAACCTTGAACCAGTGTTGATCTGCATTGAAAGGTAATCATTTATGAGAAATGTCAGATTAATGATTGAAGTTTTAGTAGGATGCCCTACTTTTCGAAGGAAGGTGACTTGGGGAAAGGGGTGACTTGGTCACTTTGATGGTCTTTAAGGGTGAGATTAAGGGCTTTGATCTTGGATCAAAGGTTGGATTAGGTTTGATCAAACGGTGAGATTTTGGTTGATCTGGTATCATGGATCTGAATAGGGTTTGATCTTGGATCAAAGAGTAAGTTTGGGGCTTGATCTTGGATAAAGGGTTGAGATTTGGGTTGATGTTGGATCATAGGTTTGAATCGGGTTTGATCTCGAATCAAAAGTTAAGTTTAAGGCTTGATCTTGGATCAAGAGTTGTATTTTGGTTTTTATAGAGATGAATATTTCTAGAGACTATGATTCGAAGAGATGGCCCGCTTTTGGGGAATGACGACTTAGATCACTTTGGTGGTCATTGAGGTTTGAGAGGGAGTTGGCAATTTGGAAAGGTGTGGTTTGGCAATGCTTCTGGTTGAAGCCACATTCAGTTTTGGCCGAGTATGTTGGATTGAGAATGATGCCATGCTCAGTCTTAAAAGGTTGAGCTCGGATGTTTCCTAAAGGTTATATTTAGGAAGCTATGGTCAGGTTTGGCTTTGAGGTTGATTGGTCTCATCATATTGGTTCAAACTACTTTTGATAGGCTATGGTCAGGTTTAGCCTTGAGGTTGATTGGTCCTATTAGTTTAGCAAAGGTCAGCTATAGTAAGGCTAATGGTCAGGTTTGGTTATAGAGTTTGTTTGGTCCTGTAAAATTGGTTCAGGTAATGCCATGGTCAGATTGGCTTAAGTTATTTTTGGATCAGATGAGGCTTTTCACAACTTGGATAGTTGTTGGCAAAACTATGGGGCTCTTTCATTGCAATGAGCTTTGGTTATAGAATGGTATACTTGATGGGCATGAGATCGACCTGTCACGACTCGGTTTTTCGGACTGTGACGGTCCTAGGGCACGGGAGATGCCAATGGCGACCGGCACCTGTAGAACCCAGTATCACATACATCATCTATAAACCACAATATATTATCAATATTTATTAGTTACCATTCATTCTGTTATCCTGTTATACATTCTACAATCATTCTGCAATTGGCTAGAACCATTCAATATCTCATATCATGCATCATCATATACCCAATATATCATCAACATAATAATAATATCATCATCACATACATGTTCATCTCCTACCTAACCCATACATAACCATGGAGCAGCTAGATAATGAACACCAAAATAATGTAATATAGATATCTAGAAAATATACATCAAAGACTGTGGCAGATATCCCGGGATGACAGAAGATAGGAATCTGCAATCTACCCCTCTCCTAAAATGGGTAAATAAATAAACAGTAAGTATAGATAATACTCAGTGAATCTACATGCATCACAATGAAATATATAGGCTACAACAATGGTATACATATGTTAGGGAATAATAGTACAGTATCAATAGGTAAGTTTACAGAATCAACATCAGGTATCATTAGGAATAGCAATGGTCATATCCAATTAAGGAATCAATATGGTAAGACAGACAGAGGGACATGAACATGTAGACTATGTGTAAACACACAGTCGATCACATATCACATAAGCATAAGACTGATTAGGTCCTATGGCTGGAACCAATAACCCTTTCCAACTAGGGCATCAATATCAATGTGTACATTGCCGACAGTATGTACCCACTACCCTGTCGGTGAAGCAGCTCTGTCAAACCACATTTAGGTCAATAGAAATAGATAACATGTCAATAGATACCATTATGCAACAATGGTATCATCAATATCAATATGATCGATATCTTTCAAATCAAGTAATATATGAATCAATGGCATAGCAGAATACAGTATATAAGCAAGTATAAAGGTTATGGTAAACAACAAAGGTATCGAACAAAAGTTGGTTCGGTGGCAAAAATTGGTAGGCCAATTGGCATGCCAATGTTGCTGGCAGCAATGACATTCAATTGGTAGGCCTATGACATACAAACCAATAGGCCAATGGCAAATAAACTAGGCATCTCATCGAACACTTGGTGGGCACAATTTGGCAAGCCATTAGGTTAGGTTATGGTTCAAATTTGACTTACCCATTCAAATCAACAATAAACCACATTGCAACAATAAGATAGATATCCAAAGAAACATAATTAAACAATGTCAAATGGATCAAATTGGCAAGGAAAAACATGGCAAAATCAAGCAATTTCCAAAGGCAATAAAAGGGCAATATGGTTCGGCCAATTAGGGTTTTTCACAATTGGTTTTCATTCATCAATTCAATCAACTAGGCATATAATTTGATGCAATGTAAACTCACATTAGCCTCCAAATAGTCTTTGCACAAGCCAAATTCACCAATTCAACCGAACCTCTAAATAGCCTAAATTGGTCACTTTGAAAATCAACTTTGATCAATCTCCAATTCTACATCAATTAATCCATCAATTAGTTATCCATTCATATCCAATTAGCTAATTCTAACATCAATTAATAAAACCTAACACTAATTCAACATATTATATCTTACAACTTCAATTTTAGCAACCTTATTAGGGATTTCAATCAATTGGGATAAATTGTTGCAATTAATCATTATACCCATTCAATTGAACCTAAATAACACCTAAATAATCAATCAAACTAAACAAAACAACATTCTTACCTCAAACCCCCAAAGTGGCAGAATCCTCCTTCTTGTTCTTCCTTAAAATCATTTGCTCCTTCCTTCAAATTAATGATGGAATTGGATTAAGCTAACTTGATTTACTATTTTGCTATCAATTTCCTTAAGATTTCTGTATGGAATGATGAAGAAAATGGAATGGAGAAGAAGGAAATGGTGTTCGGAACCTAAGGAAAAGAAGAAAGAAAATGGAGCACCGAAAATTCTTAAGGCAAATTTAATAGAAAAATCAAATGGCAAATTACAACTAAACCATCAAACTTTCATTCTTTATGCTTTTAGTCCTTAAATCTTCTGTAATTTATTCTGTCAATTCTGTCAGAATTTAGATATCAAAGTGGGGAGTGAATAAGCTTATTTTAATTTATACTTATTTATAAAAATGATTCTGGAGTCATTCTGTAACCCTGACCGACCACTTTCCACTATTCACCTTGAATTTTCATTTATTTATAAAAATGTCATTACTTATTTTTTCAGTGTTCCTAAATAATTTTCACTTCTTTCTTTTTATCAAAATTACACATAAATTATGGTCATCTTTTACCCCTAGATCAACTTTAGAAATTTTTTCGTTGACCGGACTGCTAATTTCTCGGCAGTGTTTCCGACACCGCCAGTTTTCGAAAAAGTTTCAATTTCGCTTTCTAACTGTATCTCTAAAATTATTTTCTACCATTTCAAGACTAATGGACCACATACTGAGAATTAATTCATGCATATGAGTTATAGCTTTCAAGGGTATTACACGACCACCTTTTATTAGGGTGCTAGGATTCTAAGGTAGATGGGTCAATTTCAAGTATTCCACCAGACTTTCTTACATCACTAATCACTAGTATAGTAGCCCAAACCATAATGAATGGCTGGAGGAGATCCATGAGCTTTGTCAGACCAACTTGTTTTTCAAATAAGCTAGAGGGGTATGATGCTTGGTTTATTACCTCAGTTTGGCCTACTAAGAAGATTAGGTGATCCACCTTGATAAAGGAGCTAGAGGCAGGGATTAAGATGGATGACAGAGCTATAACTGCTATAGAGACTTCAATTGGTAAAGTGAAAGAGGTGATGGAGACAGATAAGGAGACTATTGACACTGGGGTTTCGGAGATGATGACTACAGATAGAGCTTCTGATAAAGCATGTAGAAAGAGACCAACTGATGATGACTCGGATGACTTAGATAGAGATATCCATCCTAGGAGGAGGAGGACTTATAGTTAGGATTTTTGCTTTTTTACTTTGCTTCTGTTCACCTAGAATTAGATAGGTTTTTTATTTTGACTTGGATATTTTGACTTTAGGTTGGATTTTATAATAAAATGATATGGAAGCTTGATTTTTGACTTATGACACTGACTTTTTGAATGAAATGAATGAGACAAGGAATTTGACTTGCATGATTTGCATTGAGACGAGATAAGAGTCCATGATGAATGGGATGATGACTTATGGCTTATGCCTTTTGAATTCTTGTTAGATGAGACATTTATTTAATTTCTTTCTCTTTTTTTTTTTTCTTTTGTTGCTCTAATTTTTGCCCGAGCGACCCTTTCGGGTTTTCAACTCATCGAGCTACTCTAATTTTTTGCCTAAGCTACCTTATTCAGGTTTTCAACTTAGCAAGCAAGAGTCAATTAATTTTGGCACAAAAATGATACTATTATTATGCTTTGGACTATACCTAAAGTGGGTTGCCTACATATCTTCATAACACTTTTTTTGCATAATTAGTTTTTTCCCTTTGGGAGAATCAGGTCTTTGTAGTTCTGTTTACACTACTCACTAAGGAAATAGTGAGTTACCCCCGTTGGAATGCTAATAGAAGTCTGATATGATTCATATGAAAGATGTTCTTTCCAATTCATGTGGTCAGTGATCACTTTTTGCAGAATGGTCTTATGAGTCTTGTTTGCTGCTTGAACTACCCCTGTTTGTTCGATAAGGTGAAGACTTGTGAGGTGGGATATTTTCCTCTTGAAATAGATTAACTACTTCTTTCTAGAAAGTACAAGCCATCCACACTTATCTTTCCCTTCTCGTGATTGGTTCAATGAACTTGTTCTTTAGTAGCTTGCAACTTTTTCCTTTAGGCTTTTTATGATCTTAAGTTGGAATCTTGTGAATTGTAATGGTTGGATCAATTTATGTTGTATCATTAGGTTTCCATGCAAAGCAATCTTTGAATTCTATGATCTTTTAGGACAACGAGCCATGATATGAATTTTGGATTATCTTCTATGCCAAAATTAATTGATTCTTCTTTATTTTCTTTATTTTCATTTTATTATTTTCTTTTGATGTCCCATTTTGATTGGATTCATGAAAAGAATAGTCTGGCAAAGGAATATAAGAAGAAAAGACAAACATTTTATTATAAGCAAAAGTCCCATCATTATGGGTTACATCAAAGTTAAAAGAAATACCGAAAAGGCCTTTTCACAAACTCAGAACTAAGAAGAAAAAATAAGACTCGGATGTCTTCAACTTGGATGAATTGGACTCAGATGACTCTAGCTTGGCTTCATCAAGGCAAGTTATCTTCTCATAGTACCAATTTTATGGTGGGGAAAGAGTGGTATGGATCTGTTTTGTAGGGTTTGCTTTTACTCCGGATTTAGTCATGAAAACTTGCTCAAAGAGAGTGGCTTCCATGTTTTCCTCCACTTTTAGTTATATCATTGAGCTCATCCATAAAGTCATTTAGATCTAGCACACAACAATGGTCTTCACATGATCGAATCAAAGAGATAGGATCATGTTATGGTTTGGAGGAGTGGATGCAATTGATTTGGACTTAGTGGTTCGTGAATGGATTACTTATAATGTTAGGCCTAGGACTTGGAGGTAGAATGTCTCCATTGTCAATCAGATATTGGATTTTATACCTTAACTTCTATGTTAATTTTGTGCCTTTGAACCTAGCGGTATTCATAATACCCATTCACATCCCAGTTTTTGGGTAAAGAGTTTGGACATGGTCTTTAGATTCCAATGCTTTTTTGAACAGCATACTCAAAGGCATGCCCAAGTCAGTGAAGGTTCTCCTATCAAGTCTCATAGGAGGCTGGTTGGATAAAACAGCTACCCACCCACCTTTTTTATTGGTGGAGTTATTTGCATTGGGAGATTATTCCTTTGAAGTTTTATCCTTGAGTTGCCCACTTTGGATAAGATCTTCAATCTTAGAGGTTGTGGCAATGAGAGCTTTGAAATTTGGGAGATATTGAGTCTGGAGATGGATTTGATATATTGAGAGGAGGTTCTTGATGATGATGTCAATCTGTTCCTGCTCGATGGGCGCATTTGGAATGTTGTTGCCCTCCTCCTAGTAAGAAAAGTAGAAAAGGATTCCCTTTGTTGTTGCTTGGTGGTTTCAAGATCCCTCCTAGTGATGTCAAGCTCAATGTTATAGTGGTACTATTTCACAAAAGCGTTACAGATGTCATCCCATGACTTTTTGAAGTTTGTGTCCAGATCAACAAACCATATCATAGCAGCTCCAGTAAGAGATTATTAGAATAATTAAGCAAGGAGCTCATTGTCCACACTAAGAGTATTCATTGCCCCCACATACATCTTAAGGTGAATCTTGGGGCAGGTGATTCCATCAAACTTGTCCATAGATGGCATTTTGAACTTTGGTGGAAACCTTGCATTGGGAAAGAGTGTGAGGGAATCAACATCAATCAAGTCCTCATGCCTTTTGATATTTTTAAGAACCCGTTCCATGGCTTCAAATTTCTCCATGAGTTTCTTAGTTTTAAATGCAGCTTGATCTTCTCATTCTTGGAAGAGAGGGTTAGCAGTAATAGTGATTTCTAGGGTTGACCCATTATTGGTCAAATCAACTATAGGAAGCTTTGATGTGGAGGCATTGGCCTTTGGGTTGGATGGATTGGTAGAGGGATGTGATTCTAACATAGTTTTCACCTCTTGGAGAATGGATCAGCATTGTTGGTTCATGGCTTCAATAAACCGGTTCTGTTGGGCTTCAATAGCAGCTTGGAAAGTGTTTTCTGGTCTCTTGAGGAGAGTGGTAAGGAGTTCATTCATGGTTTCCAATTTAGTTCATGTTTGTTCAGTTGGTCGGCCATTGGTACCTTCCATAAAAGGAAAGGGAAAAGGACAGCTTATGAGTTATGGGTATAACAAGGGTAATGGTCCATCTCTGTTTAGAGATTAAGGGTTTAGGTTCATCTCTGTTTAGGGCTTAAGGTTTAGGACTCAACGTTTCTAAGTCTTAAGGTAAGGGGTAAAAGTTTGTAGGACTTAAAGTTTATAAGCCTTAGGGTAATGGTGAGATCATTATTGGAACAAAAAGATTAGGTTAACTCTCAACTGGTTCAAGGTACAACCTAGACTTTATTAGGATAGAATGCATGCTTTATGCATCATGAATGCATGGTTAAAAATCATGGCTTGAATAATTTAGAGTGCACAAAACCTAAAGTCTGAGTTCTAAATTCATTACATGAAGGCTAGGTGGCTTGGATTAAGGGTACCCACACACTAGGGCAATGACATACCTAACCACATCTGACTTAAAGGGCCTCACGTGGGTCCAATAGTACGTACTGCCCATTACACCTTTGAAAGGATCAAAGGATTCGTCACGTGGTGGATACTTTCGCTATCGGCGAGTAGACCCAATGAGGGTTACCACTCAATGCTACAATCGCTATCCATTATTTTCCTAAGAACTAGGTATAGAGGCAAAGAGCCTATGCAACTGATACATGAAAAGTTATTTTAAAAAGCCAAACATTTAAGATAAACCAATTAGTAGTCCTCTTATTACTTCTTTAAAAAAGAAGGTGGTCCCCAGTGGAGTCATCAACTGTGAGGCCTCGCCCGAGCACCAATCCGATCCCCTTGAAATCGAAATGCTCTTTTGGGGATTTCTCACGATTGAAGTGGCTATCACTTTATTTTGCAATTTTCTTTTTTTTTTTGTTGGAAAAAAAAATGATTTTCGGGAGTCACCACCTGAATTTATTTTTTATTGGGAAAATATAAGGTAAAAACTCATTATTTGACTCTAATTTTACTTATTCATCCCAAAGTAAAATGCACTAGTCCTTCAAACCAAAGAGGATTCGGGGACTAGGTTGTTGGTTCATTTAGCACTTATTGTTTAGCTTATTAATATAAAAATAACTTAAAAAAATATTTCATGAATGATTAAATGGAATGATAAAATGATGAATGAGATGACAATTCATAACACAAGAATAAAATTACAAGTATCAGAATAAACTAAAGGCAAAAGTAAATAAAATAATTACAATAAAAAAATATATAAATAGGGAATATTTTCTCTAGCCCTTATGGGATTCTAGGAAAATCACACATTCCCTTAAAATTATGATACAAAGAAAGAGAAAATAAAACTAAAAAATGAGAAGGAAGGAGAAAGTTGTTTATTTTAATTTGGATTTGCCATTTGGACCAAGTGTGCCTGCGTATCCCTTTGAATGAGAATCAAAATCCATGCAATTCTTCCTTTCTGCAAAGGAGTTGGTTTAAGTTTGATTTATCATGTTTTTTTTTTTATCTTTTCTTTTTAGGAGAAGAAGAAGATGAAGAAAAAGAAAATTTAGGTGTTTTACCTTGTGTTCTCTTTGACGCCAAAAGAGGATGGGGTATTATGTCTGATCGAAACTCCACTTCCAAAATGCAATGGTATTTAAATCAAGTCCAAAGATTAAATCCAAATTGATTCAAGGAGAATCAATATGATCGCCTCGCACGGGAATTTATTAAGCAATAAATAAAAGTAATTAAAATAAAAAAGCAATTTAATAACCTAATTGGAAGTCAAATGGGACTAAATTAGGCATACTAAAACCAATGAGGGATTAGCCCTAGGAATCTTGTATGGAGAAAATAGGAAAAAAGATAGAAGGTTGAAAGGACAACCATCAAGTAACAACTAGAAGTAAATAAAATGATGGAATGGGGCTTGTTTATATAGGCCTAGGAGGGGTGGATGGAGTTGTAAACTTTTAATGTGCGATTTAGAGTTGAAAAGTGAAATTGCAAAAATTGGGCAAAAAAAGGAAGATGTCGCGATTCGAACCCATGACCTACTGTAGCTTTGCTATGTTACTTGCCATCAGGCTACTCTTGTTTGTTATCCATTTTAGCTCATTTTTATTTATAAAGGTTTAGGGGTGCAAAAACACTTGTTCACAATAGCACACATAAGAACAAACAGAAAAACAAAGGAACAATGTGAAACATAATGCTTCTACTTGTTCTTAGATATATTAGTTGCATTACATCTATTTATAATGACACAAGAATTAGGTTTGAAAGTCCCTTGGCAATCAAGAGGGGGGTGAATCGGTTGTTTTAAAAATTAATAACAACTAAAAATTAATAAGGTGAAGAAGGAAAGAAAATTCAACACCATAAATTTATAGTGGTTTGGCCAAAAAATAAGCCTATTTCCACTCCTCAATATCATACTTGAGTATTTTACTAACTTTGATCTTTTTCATAAGTACAAGATCAAACCTTGAGTATTTTGGCTCACACTAAACCTTACAATATGTTTAATAATAAGGCTCACACAAAACCTAATAGAATTATAAGAGATGAGAAAAAAATTATCCGATAATTTTTACCCAACTCTCATAAATTATTTACACTTCAACAACCTTAAAGAATAGCAATTAATTCCCTTTACAATATGAAAACTCAAAAATAATCTCAAGAACTTTTAAATGCTCAAAAGTATGAATTAATGTAAGAATAAAGGTTGTTCTTCTCCTTATTAACTTTATACTAACTCATATAAATAGTCTTCAGCTTAATAGAGCCGTTTCGATGCATTAAATATGCATTTAATACAAAAGTTTGTACTTGCAACTGCTATTTTTCTGTTTGTTTTCAAAGTGTAGCAGCGGCTACAAAGGGCATAGCGGGTGCTACAGATCTAGGGAGAAAACCTTCACAACTACGGCTTAACTTGTAGAGATGGTGAATTCCATAAGTAGCGGGCGCTACTTAATATGTAACTAGTGCGACTTTTCATCTAATTTCTCCAAAATGCTTTTGTGTCTTCTGAGCTCTCTTAGTAGCGGGCACTACTCTCTATAACGGGTGCTACTCCCTACTCACTTGGAGAGCTTTTGTACCTTCTAGATCTCATAATCACTATGGTGACTTATCTGTAGCAGCTGCTAGTTAACTTCTTATTTATGTAGCGGTAGGGACATATATAAGTAGCAAGCGCTATTTAACCCTTTTCCTAACTTTGAGCTACTAAACCTTTTGGATTTCTTAATAGCGGCTGCATCTGCATCTGCTTCGCAGCGAGCACGAGTTATTAAGTAGTAGGGGCTATTTAATTTGTAGCGAGCACGACTAAGCCTACATCTCAGATTTTTGTTTCTCCATTAGTAGCAAGGGCTACTTACTTAAGTAGCGGGCACTACATACCAGTAACCTACAATTTTGAAAAGTGAACCTTACATATAATCAAATAAATGAAGTTTGTTGATTAATTAGTTGTTTGTACCCATCAAAATAAGTATGTTAGGACACTAAAGGTCTAACAATCTCCCCCTTTTTGATGTGACAAATAGTTATTAATTGCAAATGTTAAAAATAGTGTGAACCAAGAAAATTTTGTGTTTTTTGATACAAAACTCCCCCTGAATGAGTGCCAACAAATTTTAAATGCCATTTTTATCTTATTTGTACTTTGACTTCCCTTTGTTTGAAAGCAATCAAAAAGTGAGTGTTCAAAAGGAGGTTTTTGTTGTCAAAAGATTAGAGTTTGCTGTAAAAAATGCATGAAAGTGCTGTCAATAGGCAAATATGATGTGTTTAGCTTGAAAAGTGAATAATTCAACTTATAATACATGAATTTTCTGATTTTCCATCAAAATGATTATAATTCATCATTATTTAGGCAAAATGCGTACTCAACATACCAATTAGCCATATTTAATTCAAAATGCCATAAAGCTAAATTAAAATCTATATTAGCATATATTTAGCATCAAATAGTCAACCAACAACAAAAAAAATTACTCAAAATAGCAAAAAATCAATATAACAACAAGAACAATAAAACAGCAACAAAAATCAAGGCATGTTGCATGTGCATCACAATAAGCTATATATATATATAAGCAAATTGTGACTAAAAACATCAAATGAATTCAAAATTTCATAAATATGACTAAAATTTGTATTTACAACTAAAATGAACCAAATGTTCAAAGATTGACTCATAAGGTCACCAAAGTACAAAAAAAAGAGATATAAAGAAAATAGAAAACTCTTAAATAACTAAGAATCTGCTGGGGGATCAACTGGAGGATCATGCTCCTCTCCATGCTCAGCAGCCGCAGCAGCTCCAATGTCAGCGACATTAGCAAAGGTATCTGCAGGTTCTTGATCCTTCGTGATATTGCCATCTACGATGGGGCTCAAAACTGCATCATATGATTCTGAAGCCGTTGAAGGAGAAACTTTAGTTTCATAAAGTGTTACAGCCAACTCACGCTACTGTTTATGATGCCTGTGAAATGCTCCTTTGAGAGAGGTTTGTGCAGTGATGAGCTCCTGACACGATCATTAACAGTCTGAATCCTAGTAACACAGTGAATCAAAGTGATACGAAAGCCATTTATAAGAAAGCAACTTGTGACCCTTTTCAATACACCAAAGGAAGAATAGGTCAGTTTTGAGCAAGGCATGTGATGTATAATTTTAAGAACGGGACTTCTAATACTAGTGGTTTTTGAGGTTCTAGGGTAGAAAGCAATGTTGAGTCCAGTAATCTCCCTCCAAAAGGCACTTTCATCAAAATCATCAAAGAAATTGTCAAGTCGAAGATAAAAAAAACCCAAATATTTGTGCTAATCTGACTTGGTCTAGGGTATATGGCTATCCTAAGATTTTGAAGTTCATAATACCATAGGATTTACCCGAGGTGGTATTTACTTTTAGAGTTGAGAAAAACTCCTAAACAAGTAGTGGGTAACATGGATAGGTTATGTTCACCATAACCGTCTAATATCCTATGGCCAATTTGGCCCTAACTGACTCAGTAGGCCCTAACATACCCAAAGCAGCCAATCTACATGTAATACCGTAGGAAGCCCCATCTTATATGAATGATTTAATTTTCATTTTATGGTTTAAAGCATAGAAATGATCGAAAAGAATTTTAGAGACACAGTTAGAAAGCAAATGCAAAACTTTTCCAGAAATCATTGGTGTCGAGAACACTGCTGGAAAAATAGCAGTCCGGCTAATTTTAGAATTTCTGATCCAAACCTAGGGGGATTAAATAAGTTAATTTTATATGAAATTATTATGAAAAGAAAGAGTTGAAAAATATTTTGGAACACTGAAAATGAGAGTAATGGCAAAATTATAAATAAAGGCAACTTTGAGGGCAATTTTGAAAATCAACTGTCTGGGATCCAGAAATGACCCAGAATTATTTTTAAATGATAGAACAACTTAAAATAACGTATTCCACTCCCCACACTTGAGGTTGAATCTAAACAGAATAGCTAGAATAAAATATAGAAAGATACAAATAAGGAAAATTTTGGGCCAGAAGTATAATTAAACAAAGTTGTGGGACCCACCCATTCTAGAAATTTGATGAAGTGGCCTGCCATGGGTGAGGAGAAAGGGATATTTGATAGGAAAAATTATTAATTGATTTATTAATTAATTAAATAGGTGTCAAATAAGCCAAATTCTAGAATTTTCTATTATTTTTTTATCTTCAATTTTTGTTGGCTTTTGAAAAGATGAGAACTAATGTTGACTACCATTTTTGGAGAGGAAAACCGAAATATGGAGGAGAGGAAAGCCAAAGAAATATATCTTCCAACCTTTCCAAAGAATCAACCAAAAATAGATAGGAAATGGAAGAAAGAAGAAGATTTATGAAGAAAATAGGATAGAAAAGTAGTGTTCAAGCTTTATGGAGGAAGAAAGAAGATGGAA